>VDFB02281256.1:0-22819 GCA_007258455.2 Sequoia sempervirens
GGTCTATCGAATGGATCTCCAAGGATTGTGTCATCCAAAAGGATAGACAGAGCATTTAGACATGGGAAAGTAGAATGGATGGGAAAGTAGAATGAATTGATAGATCTTCACCCAAAAAGGGAAAGAAAAATTTTGTGGCCAATGCTCTATCACGAAGACCTCACCTATGTTCTATGATGGATATCTTGGTGGATTGGAAAAATTCAATACTTGCTGAATATGCCAAGGACGCTTTGGCTAATGAGATATTGGAATGAAAACTACAAGATGGCAAGTATAAGGTGGTGGAGGAGCTCATTCTCTACAAAGACAGAATATATCTCATCCCAGGATCGAAAATGAAAAAAAAAAATTGAGGGCATACCATGATACTCCATTAGCAAGTCATCAAGGTTATTATAAAACATACAAGCGAGGGAAAGGTTTTCTTGGAAAGGCCTCAAAGGGGATGCTTTGAAACATATCAAGAGTGTATGGTTTGTCAAAAAAAAGGTAGAGAAAACATTTCCAGCCAGTTTGTTACAAACCTTACCAATAACAAATCAAAAATGGGAAAGCATTTCAATGGACTTCATCCCAAGACTCCCAAAAGTACAAGAATAAGATTGCATATTTGTGGTGGTGGATAGGCTATCTAAGTACACTCAATTTCATGCCATATCTTCTTAATATAGAGCACCACAAGTAGTTGATCTATTCTTTAGAGAAATCTTCAAACTACATGGACTACCCAAAAACATCATAAGTGACAGAGATAGTAGATTCCTCAATTTATTTTGGTAGGAACTCTTTAAGTTGACTAGAACAGAACTTACCCTAAGCACTAGCTACCATCCACAAATGGATGGGTAAACCAAAATTGTAAATAAGTGGCTTGAAGGTTATTTGTGAAACTGTCACAAGGCATCAAACAACATGGGTCAAATGGATACACGTTGGAGAATATTGCTACAATTCTACTCATCACATGTCAATAGGAATGATTCCCTTCAAGGCACTATATGGTTATGAGGCAATATCGTTTGGAGATTTGATTCTTACAAATAGAAAAGTCCCAAGAGCAAGAGATTAGTGCAGCAAAGTGTGGATATTTTAAAGACACTCAAAGACAACTTGCAACATGCCTAGAATCAACATAAAATGTATGTTGATCGTTGTAGATCCAAAAGAACATTTGAAGTTGGAGACTTAGTTTTCCTAAGGTTGCAACCATATAAACAATCCTCCCTCAAAGGAAGTCGAGCAAAGAAACTCAAGCCATGATTCCATGGACCTTATAAGATTATAAAAAGAATCAGCAAAGTTGCCTACAAATTGGAGTTATTGGAAAACAATAGAATTCATAATGTCTTTCATGTATCTCGCCTCAAGAAAGTGCTAGGTGAACATGTTACACCATGTCCAGAGTTACCTATGCTTGATGATGAGGGAAAATTGATTTTGGAACCCAAAGCTATCATTGACAAGAGAGAAAATAAATTAAAAAATAAGGTTATTCCAGAATATTTGGTTAAATGGAAGAATTTGCCTATGGAGAGTGCCGCATAGGAAGGAGCAGAAATTTTTTATCATTCCAATTTAAAATTGCTTGTGGACAAGCAATCTTGGGAAGGGTGAACTGCCATGCCCCCATCAAAGAAAGAAACAGATTGAAATATTTAGTCAGATCACAACACTTAAAGTCTAGGTGAATAAAGTAAACATGGATAGCAATTTTAATAAGGGGATCGATTAAGATTGTAAGAATAAACAAGGTCAGCGATTTCCTTGAATTAATATTAAATTAAGAGGGTTTCAGGCCATTGATTAAGAGGAATAGTTGTGACTCTTCCAAAAAGGCAGAAATAATGAAGATGTGTGATTCCCTCAAACTTGAAGATATAAGGGCATTTCATGTCAAAATGGCATCCAAGAAATTCATTCAAGCATCACAAACATTAAATTGTCAATCCATCAAGAAATATCAAGGGTACACGGGGACGCGTCCCCTAGGTATTTGCCCCCCATCCCCGTCCCGGTGCCGTTTCGGGGACAGGAAACGCGTAGGGGATGGCTGTCAGCCGTCCCCCAAAAGTCCCCGAAATTCGGGGACGTCCCCGATTAGAAGAAACGTCCCCGAATGGAAAGGGGACTGCCAGGCCATCCCCTAGACAGATAGGGGACGCCTAGCCGTCCCTCGACCGTCCCAGGGACGGCTGGCCGTCCCCTATTGCCCAACAGCATATAAAACATAAAAATAAAAGTTTTTTTTTAATTTTTTCTTTTTTAAAACATTCCTTTGTGGGCCCCACGCCTTCCCAACCCTAATATGGCCACTTAAAACATTTTTTTACCTTCATTTGATTTAGTTATTTAAAATTGGCATGCGTAGTTACACTTTTAGAAATAGGAGACTCCTGGTTAAGCTTCCAAGACTCATATTGCATATAGCTTTTGGCCACCGCCCAGATTGACAACAGAATTATCTTCTAAAGTAAGAGATTCAACAAAATCTTCTCAATTGGCTCAAGAAGTTTCTCATAAATAGAAGCAAAAAGTTCTCACCAAAGGCTGATTCAGTCTTTGGTGATACCTATTCAAAAAAGCCAATATCTTCAAATAACCATGTCATTAATAGAAAAACTTTGGCTTTTTATGGCAGAATAGGCAATTTACATAAAATATATACCCTAAACTTCTCACATGTTATACTCCAAATACCATTTCAAAAAGAAGATAAAGATATTAGGGTCGTGGTTAAAGCAGGAATGTAATAAACGCACCACTGAAATCACAGCCAGGTAGGTCCCAAACCTTTATGTGAAATTTCATTTGAAGATTGATGCTCTCCAACCTTCAAGAGAGATCGGTATTGGAGCTTTACACTCTTTGCATTATCCAATGTTTTCACTACATACCTGATGTATTCCAAAGTTATTAGTTAGACCATAAAGATAAATCCTGAATACCTGGCACAATCCTAATGAACCTGTAATAATCTACCAAGTTTCCAAAGTCAAATAATGGTTAAAGGAAACCAACTCAGTCAATGGCTCATGTGGAGAATTTACCATCCATTCAGACACTGTGTTGTAATAACAGCCTCACGACCAACAAAGCGTTCTTAAATTTGATTGGTGATTGTTATGATTATCATTACTCATATGAATATCTTAAATTTGAAATTTCCCTATATTTTTAAAATTTATCTCTCTCTCTCTCTCCCTATATATATATATATATATATATATAAATATACTATATAGCCGTCCCCCCGTCCCCTAAAATCCCCTCAAAAATTTGCCGTCCCCGAAACGCGTCCCGCCGTCTCGCCGTCCCCCCGTCCCGGAAACTTGGTGGAACATAGAGAAATATCAATCAGCAATAATCTAGCAAATTCATCAAGCAATTAGTTTTGAATTTGAGGAAGTGTCTAGCAAATAGGAAGGACGAAATCCCTTCCAAGTTCATGAGAGGATAAGGACAAAAGCCCTTATTGCTCTTATCAAGTTTGGACGAAAACCCATATCTTGGTCGTGGAGGATGAAAACCCTCCAAGGTGGACTAAGAGTTGGAAAGACGAAAACCCTTGATATTGCCACTATTGAGTTAGGGATGAAAACCTCTAATTAAGCAGATTTGTAAGTATTTGTGAAAAATTCACGATATAATTGATCTTGAGAATTGTGAGATGATTTATTGATCTGAATATTATTATAAATTCTTAGTCTTTGACAAAGCTATCGTCATTTTGATTAAATAGTATTGTTTTAGGGCAAAAGAATACCCCAAAAGGGGACATTACATTTGACTCAATGAATTCTCAATTCAAATTTAATGTTTAATAAGATATAGATATAATTATATAATGAATATAGTAAATGCCTTATCATATGAATATTTGAAGTTTTTTATATTTTAAATTTCCCCTATTTTTTAATTGCCATCTCCTGCCATCCCCTAAAAAGAGGCCTCTTGTCCCTTACCATCCCAGAAATGCATACCCCCATCTCCTGCTATCCCTCTCCCAGAAATTTGGTGTAACAGAGGCCTTTAATTTTTTTTAAATTTCGAACTGATTTACTGTTTTTCTTCACATACTTGGCAAAGTCTGCAAGTTGAGGCTCCAGACTTGCTGAGCCTGAGTCAGGTTCGGATTCACTAGTCCTCATCAAGTCTCAACACACTGATTGAACAAAATAAACCAGTAAGAAATATTCATGTAAAATTTGTGTTGCTAAAACAATGGCAATGTAATAAGGAATGCCTAAGCTACTAGTTCTGTAAGGACAACTCAGGAAGCAACAACTTGATAGGCAGGATTAACAAATTCCATCAATATCACAATCAGAATGAATTTTAGTGTGCCTTCTCATCTGCTATACACATGAAAAATTAATGGAAAGTCACATATAGTGCAGATTCCATAAATATTATGTCAACAATAAATTGTAATATAATTACAAAATTAATATAAGGCCATTAGACTGTTTAATGTGGTCTGGTAGTGTGATTGGGACTCATAGACTGTGGTCTACTGGTGAAATGGGGCACTCAAGACGATAATACCAAAGCTCAAAACCCAGTAGGCAAACCCACATTAAGTGGTTGTCATGTCCCCCGAAATAGTAGCATTGCAATACAAAGCATAGAAAATGAGATAAACAAAATACATGTCAAAGACATTAACTATTTTATTATCATAATTATAAGTATTAAATTTAATGTTGTAATACCAAAATATAAATATTAGCAATCTCATTATAATTATGATTACCAAAATAATATTACAATTATGATTATAAATATAATAGATATTATAATATACATGTCATTAAACAAACATATATTGTTTTAGTAATTACTATAATAATAATAAAGAAATCATAAAAGAAATAGTACTGAAATATGTGACTAAATAAACAAATGACAAATATAAATATTATTATAATGCAAAATAGAATTGTTAATTGTAATTATTATAATAGTAATATACATAATAAAATTAATAATAGTTATGCCTCAATTAAGTAAATGAATAAATAAATATTACAATTATCATAATTAATAAGAAACATTAATATCATTTATTATAAGTATCATAATAATAATAAACAAAACAAATAAAGTAACGAATGCATGAAAAGACACGTCTAGAAAATAAAGAGACCTTTGATCAGCCATAAAGGAGAGATCGATGCAAGGCATCAAGGAGAAAAATAGGGAATGAGAATATGAAAGGAAGGGAAGTAGCTAAGGAAGGAAGAAATCATCGTTGAGAAATCAATGTACTGTTTAGTCAAAAATCTGATAAGGCAGTGAGCAGTAAGTCTGATATTATGTAGAATATATATTTGTGTGTATGTATTTCTTTATATAGATATACTTACAATAATGGTATATGAATATTTATTAGAAATAATGTATATATATTTAAGTAGAAAATATATACGTATTAATATACATATTCATATAGAAATAATGATATATATATTTTTTATAAATTGAAGTCAATTAGAAATGATGACATATACATAGAATATATATATATATATTTACGATTATGCAATAATGATGCTTGCAACAATTATTGAGCCTTATAAGTAATTATGATTTTAATATAAGAATGAATAGATTAATATTTATTTATGTATGTTTTTATCGTATAAAGGTAAGGATGAAGGAAGACAATTAAGGAATAAGGAGACACAGTAGTTCAGGTGATGTATTCACTTCGCAATAATAGTTAGCATTTTCTAAATATAAGAACTAGATATTGTTAATTTGATTATTGATATAATGACTTCCTTTAATCTTAGCATAATGAGAATTATCATAGGAAATGATGAACTTAAAGAACCATTGGTAAATGAAAATATACTTGATTATGGGCATGGAATAAATCTTGGATGAAGGCAAATGTATCTGATTGTTTAAAGATTGTCTACTATGTGCTTGTAAACCTATTAGGATGGATGGAACATGGGTGAAGTGGATTGCCTAAAAACCCCACTTTCAGCCCCTTAGGCCCTAGACAAGGGATTGGGCTTTGCAGCCCCTTAGGCCCTTAACAAGGGATCGGGCTTTGCAGCCCCTTAGGCCCTTAACAAGGGATCGGGCTTTGCAGCCCCTTAGGCCCTTGACTAGGGATTGGGTTATAGAAAGATGGAGGTTCCACCTAGGTCTCTGCCCCTTAGGCCCAAGACACGGGATTGGGCAAGAGAAGGTGGTAGGCCTTAGGCCACTTGGACTTTATGGTTCCTCTCCTCTGATAGGACGAGTGTCTTCTGAGGTGTTGCCATGAGTGGAGTATGCAGGTACTAAGCCCCTAGGCAAGAAGGATTGTGATGGACAACCTCTTGAGTTTACATGAGGGCTTTAGGGCGGATCCACCTATGGCACTCCTCTTATGTCTTCATTAATTGATTTATGTTTATGAATATATTGTGGATATCTAGATATTATTGCTAACAGATATGTGTATGTGGAAATGTTTTTAAATTGGTGAATGCAGATTTCAATCTAGGATTATTTCATTAGAGAAACACATTCCTTTTGGAAAGAAGAAACCCTAAACCTAATCAACAATCGAATTCTAGGGCAAACAAGCGAATTCAAGAGCAAGGCTAGGTAAGGGACATTACAGTGGTCTCTGTGTTGAAGACGTCTGGTAGAGCCAGCAAGATTCCCTTTGCCAATAGTGGTCTCCATGCCAAGACATATGGTGGATATGGCTTTTATTGGATATAAAGATACAAGGGCAGTAAGACTAATTGATTGGCATGTTAGCTAAAGAGAATTACAGTATTAAGATAAAAAAAGTAAAGACTAATCAGAGCAAGGCCCACGCCCTCAGAATAAGCAGGCTAAGGATTTTGGTGGAGTTTCATAATGCCCACCAAGTTCCATTCTAGTTTAGTTTTCTCCCAGTGGAAAGGGATGGTAAAGAGGGCAGTGTAGTGGAATAGATACCCCCTTGGACCTCATCTAAGCTGAAAAGATGTCTACCCTAGGTCATAATTCTTTCCAGAATGCAGCACATTTTTCTTTTTACCCATCTCATGCAGATGCCTACTCTAGGTCATAATTCTTTCCAAACACACCATCTCATACACTCATTGTATAATCGTCTACTGGAGACTCCAGGGAATAATCAGTAAACATTTCAAATACCCCACTAAAACAAATTCAATCATCAAAAATTGCAATTTCATGAATCAAATAAGAATGTGCCGTTATGACTACAAGGTGTATTCAAGTGTGATCCATATTCACAAATATGTGGTCCAAGTTTACCAGGCACCACGTTCAAGGTTCAGTTCTAATTTAGGTCTCCCCCACTTGAAGGGGACAGCATATTCATGATACTTGGAATAAATACCTCTGATATCTGACTCCTAAGCTGAAAAGAAATCTGCCCTACGTTTAGACTAGGTCATAATTCTTTAGAAAATAAATCAATTGTTTCTTCCTACACCATTATATTTGCTCGTCCCCTATAAATTACTCTAGGGGTCAATCAGTAAACACTTCAAAAACCACTTCAATGATTAACAAAATTCAATTTCATGAATCAAGTAATTTTTGAGTATGTTGAGTGATTTTCCGTGTGAAATTAAAATCATGTACCAAAAGAAATTATTATTATAGACTTTTCTTTTTTTTAAAGGAAAAGAATATTTGCATTTTAGTATTCTAAATCCATTTGGGCATTGACCTGGTAAAAATATATATTAATTGGGTTACTCAGCATATTTTTATTATAGAATATTTAGATCATTGAACAAAATAATTTAACAAAAACGAAAATAAATTAAAAAAAATTCTTTGAAACAGAAGAGGAAAACTGGATTTAGTTGTTGTGAATCCATTTGGGTATTGTGTATGGGGACATATATATCGCTTTAGTCACTCTTTAGCATGCTACCATCCAGACTTAAATAGAAGACAAATAAAACAGAAATATGGAAGCTGAACTCACCACAAGGAGGAAATTTGGAGGCTGGAGTAGCCTGAGGAAATGCAACTGAAATATCCATGGCTGGTAAACCTAATTGAGATTTATGATCATTGACCATCTTTATGGATTCGTAATGATAAGTTGGGCTTCAAGATTGAAAATAAAATTGAGCGTATCTTCAAATAATTAGCAGAGGATACGAGGAAGAACTGCAAATGTCATATATGCGTAGAGATAACTAATTGAAGGCGTGGCATCTGCAGTATCAGCGTGCTCTTCTATTTTGGGGAAGGAGCACATGAAGTGGCAAAACATCCTATGCGTGTCCCGCGGTCAATCGTGATCTTTTTATAGGAACCCCCCCTAATTAAAATTGTTTTCGCCCACTGATTGCACTCAGTTGTCTGACAATCCACGTTTGACGTCACGAACCCAATGGGTTTATCCAAACGTCATTTTTAAGTTATTTTTTACATGTCATCAAGGCTTAAATTTGATGGCCGTATGACCGTATTTAGTCATTTTAGTTGTAAAATACAATTAAAATTTTAGGAAGACTGTATCACTTGGAAGGAAAAAATTTAGTTAAACTGTCAAAATTTCTGTGTAATTATTCCTATATATGTTTTTTCAATCTGCATATATTTTTCTTAAAATAGATAATCTTTAATATTTGAAAGGCAACTTCAAATAAATGATCGCCACAAAAAAATTGCTTGACAGGCAAGGTCGACCGTCAAATTTAAGCCTTGCATGTCACTGCAGAGGTTTTTGTAGAATACTGAAAAGGTAAACTAGCTATTGTACTTTAGGTGTGCACTTGGGTACCCCGAATAATTACTTGAAATAGATAACAATGGACATAATAAGAAAAGGTAAAAATGAATTAAATTTGATGCAAACGATTGTTTACCTTAATTGAATTTGTATAGACATATTGGTTGAAATAGAACAATTTATATATAACTTATTAAAACAACACATTTAAAAAATGAAATGGAAATAGTTTAGAAAAAAAAATGAGCTTAAAATAATGTGAGATAAAAATGTAGAATAAGGATATATATACAAAGTTGAAAATGAAGTGTTTCAATGGAATGTTTAATTTGCATTACAAGAATGTATGCAATTGAATATAATGGTATAACCAAATTGTGACATGGTCATATTGAACTCCAATTTATGTGTAAGTCTGTTACATAAAGGAGCAAATTGAGTCATCATTACATCGAAATTTGAAGCACACACTGATGTGCATTGCTCTGTCTAGGTATTTTACATTAAAAAACGCATAATGATGAAAAATTTAACCTTTCAAGTTTCAGACATATGTTCAAAATTTCGGCAAAATACATTTTTAAAATAATGTTACTAGAACTTTACATATCTTTGTACCTGTGGAGGAATTTAGGTGGTGAAATTAGAGACCAAAACAGTACATTTTGTATGTATTTTGTATTAAACACACTTGTATTTATATTTGTCATTGCTCTACAGATTAGAAACGAAGAAACACAGTCTGAAAAGGCAAGCGGCTAAGCAACTTTAACTTCAATTGTCTTGGGTTTCTTGGGCTCTGGAGGAGGAAGCTTGGGAACGGTAACACTTAGCACTCCATCTTGGCAGCTAACAAAAGAGGCATTCATATTGTAGTCATCAAGCAAGCTAAATTTACACATAAATTTGTCGACCCTAAGCTCCATACGGATGAATTTTACATCCTCCTCCCTCTTTCACTCTCCGCTGATTGTTAGCACATTCTCATCCATTACTTGAACCTGCTTGTTCTCAAACACACAACAACCAATTTGTTAGTCTTAGTGGCTAGGGATTTGAAGCTTTTTCATCCCCCAACTGCAAAGAAAATGAGGGTTTTAGAGGTTTATAAGGGAAATAACTTGATGTCATTGTTTTTAAGGCTTGACATGTCGATTATGAAGACATAAGAGTCGGGAAACTCTTTGACATCAATGGGAGTGGAAGCCATGGCTTTGCTTTCCAGAATATAACTATGCGTGGGGATGTTGAGGAGTTTGTCCACTTCGTCAGGGACTCCTAGAAGCTGGTGAATAGTGCTCAACAGGGGCTCCATCTCTTTCACAGTTCCGCATTCCCGTTAAATTTCATCATCATTTCATTCAAAATTATCCAAATGCTAAATTAATTCTTCACAAAATTACAGAGAAAACATAAATCAACAACCTTGAAAGGAGTTGGAGAGAACATTTACTAGGTTAGTGATTGGAGTCGAAGAAGCAGAAGTACAGGCGTTTTGAAAGAAGTCACTGGAAGAAGTACTACAAGAGATATTTATGAAATATCAGAGAGATGATTAGGAAGGACGATGAATGGAAAACAATCGATATTTATCTATAGTAAATGCAATATCAATATTTAGAAGTCTGCTAGATCGGTGAGTGTAGATGAAATATCAATGTAGAGGCGGCAAAGAGAACACCGATATTTACAGGTACACATACAAAGGTGGCAGGAAGCATTTATCTATAGTAAATGCAAATGAAGCCATCTTACCTTTCCGACATCAAATCTATTCAAAGAATATAATATTTAACTACGGTAGTCAAATCTAATAAAAGTAAATCAAAAGATCTTTCGCCCACCTAAGGGAGCAGTTATTCCATATAGCTTGTGCCTCTCGTAGAGTTAGGTGAAATAAAATAAAATAATGTATGTAAAATAAAGCTTCCTTTCGAGTAAATATATACAATGATGAAATCCATGTGTTTTTTATGGATTGTTTAATTCACATTACAAGAATGGATGTAGTTGAATACATTGGTATACCGAATTTTTTTTTTCCAAAGAAAGAAAGTTACTAGTTTGGCTGATTAGTTTGTAGGACTTAGATAATGAGGAAATTAGTGTAAATGAGCAATAAGAGGAGGTTGTTGTAGAGGAAAAATATTAATATGATTTAGAACAACTAAAGTATATCAATATTGGTAGTGAAGTAAATAAGAAAGTGGCGTACTTGTACAAGGTGAAATGCACTTCAACTATTTGAGGAGTTTGAAATTGACATTACTGTCAATTGAGTCTCTTCATTTTTCCAACGTGCAACATATGGACTTTGTTGCGTGCGTGCATAGTGTTGGAACATGAAGGATGGGTGTATGTGAAGACTTTGTAGATCAGGCACTCGTGAAATAGTAATGAATGTGAGGCCTTTCCAGTCAACATTCCCAATGTTGACTGTGGCCCTTGGAAGTGTTAACCTTGTGACTTATGTATTGTCAATGCCTAAGCCATTTTAAGTGGAATTTGACGGTGAATCCCATGGCTGAGCAGAGTTATGGGGACATTGTTTGGATTGTTATGGTCCCAAGGCGGGCCAATGTAATGTTTGAATTGAACAACAATAAACAAGGGTAGCTAAGGTTGTTTTTCACCTTCATTATATACAATTTCTTTTACCTAACAAAGTGCACCATTCACGAGCCCTATTTCGACCCAAATATTAGAACATAATATGACCTCTTGGCCAATAGACAACAAAATATGAGCTTGAAGTTGCTCTTCGTCTAGATTTGTGTATGTTGACCCCTTGAGTTGCTCTGCAATGGAAAGGGCAACAAGCATTTCCAAAGACAACAACATATATTTATTGTGTAGTAAAACTATTTCATTTGTTGCAAAAAGGTGTATGGCAGACAAGAAAATAGAGTTCTCTTCAGCGTTGAGCGATGAACTTGAGCGCGACATTATAATTTCTCAATCTTCTTGTGTAGGCTCTACATTTCGTAGATTTGAGAGAAGTGCATGGAAAGCAATTTAGGAAGGAGAATAACCAACTTGTCAAAACAATCTAGTCAAAGTTACCACTGTTGTGAGGTTGTGCCATAGTGTGCCACCATATGAAGTAGAAGCATACATGGGGATATTTTTAATTGGTGGTAGTTGTCCCAAGTCACCAAAGAGAATAATTGAGCGGCTTGCAAAGGGAAGGTAGTTGTGGGTAGGGAATGCTTGTGATAGTCGCATGTCAATACGCTCTAGCAACTTTGGGCCTACAAAGCTCATCTCATCTACTTAAATGTACCTAATAAAGTACATGCTTTCTTGGAAGGCCGCAAGTGTTTTCCCTTGTAGGGGGGTCATTTCTTTTATTGGAATTCAAAGGGAAAAATGAATTATTGATGCTTGAATGTTGAATGCAACAACACTTGTAGGTGCAAGAAGTAGTAAAGGTGACTCGTGAATTGGAGTTGAGCTACTAAGGGCAGGCCTTATCTTTTTTATGAGGTGTGATTTTTCAGTTCTTGCAGTTCCATGAACAATGAGCTTTAGTAATGGTTGTAATGGAATAGTGGTTACATGAGACCAAATTATATTGAATTCTTTATGTTATTGAGTAGAGAAAGTAGTAAGGTTGTGTTCATGGAGATCATGATGCACTTGAAAGGATGGTCGATTACAATCTACGAAAGCAGTTGCAAGATGCATTTGTTGTTGGGTGAAGTTGGTATGTTTCCAGTTGTGGTGCATGTCAATGTCACATCGACTAAGCATGTCCAGTGCATCAAGTTGTATAGGAAGGTTTGGGTGCAAACTTGAGAGAACCTACCATTCTTTAGGGTTTTTCCTTGCAACACATGGTCAATCCTCAAGTTGTTGCTAGCATCTAATTCTTCGACTTGATTTGGATTTTTGCGGTGTATGTGCCATGGCCTGTATGTCAAAGAGAACCTTTCTCATTGTGATATAATTTGATGTTCAAAGGAGCCAAAGTCAATGTCAATGTTCCAGAATGGGTGGTATAGATTTAGTTCACTCCAACAAAATTCATGAAAGCTTTTGTCATCTCTTGCAGGGATGCTTCTAAACCTAGGTGAGACATGAACAATTGCTTTTTGGGGGCACTACTTCCATTGTTCATTTTTTTGGGATGTTTTGAAGGTCCATTTTTGGGTAAGTTCAATTAGAGACATTGCCTGTAGTTGTATGGGGCGAGCCATATATCAATGTATGTAGGTGAAGTGGTAACTGATGCGGATGAGATTGAGACAAGCTGGAATTTGTGGTGGTTAACATTTAAAGACGTGAATGTCCTACTAGATATGGAGAGGGGTAATTTTAGTAAAAGGTGGCAAGTTTCTTGGGCACTAATATCACGATCGACAAGGTTGTCGGTAAGCATTTTTTGAAAAGCTATTGGGGTAGGCATTTCTGATTCTAAATTGGTTGAGATGCGAGATAACATTACATGATATTTTTTGGATTTGTGATCAACTTTTGCTGCATATTTTGCAATATATTTTAGGACAACATCAATTGAGAGTACAGGTTGGCAATCTACATTGGCCCTCCAGATGGAGAGTATAGATGGGTTGTGAAGGTTCGAGTGATCATCATTGCAAGCAAGTGTGTGCTTAGGGCAGCAGTCTTCTCATTTGAAAGACTTGACTTGTCTTGCATGGACCATGGTGCTTTATAGTGACATAAAGTGGTTGGCCTTTTTTTCCTAAGGAATGTTAGCAAAGTGCACTTTGTGTGTCACTTGATACAATGACCAATTCACAATAGTCACTTGAAGGGTCACATGACAAGATCCTTATTGTATCCAACAAACAAGAATCATCAAGAACATAGCAGTGAAATGTTTGGTTTCTCAAATGGAGGGGACGTGGGTTCCAGGCAGAGACATATCTATCTATGTAATCAAGTGCACTCTGTACAGATTGAAGGTTATTCCATTGTAATCTACTAATATCAGGTGCTTGTTAGAGCCATATAAAACCATGGATGTGTGTAGATCCTCTGTGTTGCCATTCATATCTACAAAAAGATGATATTTAGCAAACTTAAAAGATAAGAGTCTATTGTAAAAAACGAAGGGATGCTTTCTAGTAAATATGCATGAGTGTATTGTGACACAATAGAAAAAAAATTTATTACCTATACCAATATTTAGATGCGCTAAGAAGCTTTTCCAAGACCTCTTCCCAAAATGTAGTAAACCTATGGTGCATGTATACTGTGGTAAGGTGTGGATTTTGTACAATGTTTTGGATCCTCCATCTACAAGCCATAGAAGGATTTGTAGGAGGCTTCATAGGCATGATGGTATGCAAGTCTGGCCATTTTTCATCTACTGCACTAAGGGTGAAGAAGAGTGAGGGGCAACCAATTTGAATGACCATGTCAAAGAGTTCCCCTCAACACTGGGTCCAAAATGGACGTGTTCCATGAATTGATGAACTAAATCACATGAGCTGATCTGCAAGTTTGTCATCTAGAATTTACTACAATCTTTGGTGAAGGTCGAAGATTGTCAAGGTTAAGTAACCTTCAAGATTTTAGTGAAAAATATAGAGGTTGCTTGGCTATGGTGTCGCATAATAATATTTAGTATGAAGTACCTAAATCGGGGGTGTTGGCCAAACCAATTATCATGGTACCTTAAAAGATGGAGAGCATATTCATGCAATTTAATTTCTTTGATACGTTGTTGCTTGAATGTAGCTTTTCCTTTTGGAAACAAAGTGGTGAATGCCATAGCAAATAGTCCTTCAGTGGTGTACTCATTGATAGGAGATAGAGAAATTGGTGGCCATGCAATAATTGGTGTTGGTCATCCTGCACCTAGTTGTAACAAAGAGTGCACTTCTTCGACCTATGTGTGTGCATGTGGGAGGTTCGACACAAAGGATGTTGTTTCCAACATATTGTGGTCAGTGGGGTCATATTTTGCATCGCTTGTTTCCTCGATGCTTTTATTTATGGTGGTGGGATTCGAAGATGTTGCAAAAATAAGGTTTGAGATGTTAGTAGAAGACTCTAGCAAAGTGGATAATGCAAGCTCATCTATTTGGACATCCTTGTAGAATGGGTTATTGGAAATATTATATTTAAGTTCCTTGTGGACACGTCCTCTACTGACATGGAAGTTGTATTGTTGTTGGTCAATTTGTTCCCTGTTAACTATTAGTATATCAAGTTCAGTAATATACCTGGGCAAGTAGGCTACAATTGCAAATATATCTTGAGGAAAGCAAATAGTGTGTCTACTATATTTTAGTTGCCAACCCCTTGCATAGGTAACTTGAAGTATTGGGCTAACCCTTTCTATTAATATCTCCTCAACTTGGGATAAAACTTTTAAGCATATAGGTTGCTCACCAAGGTCCATGTTGTTCCAATTTGAGAAGCAATGCTCTTTCTTTTCAGATGTGCATCTATAACAAGTAGTCAATTCATTTGACTATCTAGTTTTCATTTCTGGATATCTCTCCATGCAAACCATACAAGTTGACATTCTTGATAGGCTATCTAACTTTGATGGGAAGTTATTTCTAGCAGTGAAAAACTCATGTGGAAAAAGTGGCAAAGGGTGCATTTCAATATTTGGGTCAGGCTGAACTATGTTTTGCGAGTGAGGTGCAATTCCTTGATGGTGGGATGAGTTAACTGGATGAGAGACTGTAGATGTTGAGGCTGTAGCATGAAGAATTTGATTGTCTTCATGTCCTTGTTTGTTAATTGCATCTTTATTTACATGGTATCGTTTACGGTTTAGCTCATTTTTACGTGAACGTTTTTCCTGCATCCTTGCATTGTCTGCCTCCATAGTAAGAAATGTTGAGGACAAAAGCAATGAAATAGTATGTATTGTTGGAAAAACAAGGACAAACAACTGAGAGGGGGTGAATTAGTTGACACAAAATATTTAAATTTTTCAATATTTACTTAACTTAATCTCAGATCTGATGAATGAATAATAAACCATGAACAATCAACACATTAGAAACACAAAGAACACCAAGATTTTTACGTGGAAACTCCGGTGGAAAAACCACACATGGAGGCTAGTCCACAACATGTATACCCTAAAGGCATGAACAATGGAATGCATTACGCATTTAGGCATTACTTGCCTCTGTTTCCTCACAACAAACAAAAAGAGGGACTCACTATCCAAAAGAAAGGTTTGGATTAAAACTGATCCAAATTGTGGAATCGAGCAACTTCTACACAAGCCATCATGCTCTTAGTTAAGCAAAAAACTTCTCTCACTCTTTCTCACGTCTCTCACACTCGGCCTGATATATATTCACACATATTAATACTTTAGGAGAACACGAGCATTAATTTCACTAAAGGAAACAACGCCTATATGAATTAAACAACAGAGGATGGCATCAACAACTAGCTAGTAAAAATATGTTCATTCTCAACAGCCCGACTTCTTACAAATAAATTACAACCCAAATTGGTTGTCGTATGACAACATAGTGGAGGACTCCAAATTAACAACTCCAAATAATAAAAAAGATTCCCAATTAATTTCTAATTCCCTCAAGATCCACAATAATTCTACAAACCATCATAAGTTGGCTAAGAACATGAAAATTGAACATACAAAGAAAATCTTCAATTATGAGCAATAATCGATCATTATGGATGTACTACAAAGATAGAGCATGATCTAGAAACATCCACGAGAAACAGAGAAACATCCACAACAACTAGAATTACCAGAATAATGCCAACTTTAATCAAGAACACTAATAAAGACCACATAAACAGTTAAAACACAGATCTTCGTAACTTGAACAAATCTTCATGCGGACCTCTGAAAATTTCAGAGGATGGACTAGATACACTTAATAGAAAACCATTTAGTCCACAACAACTAATCTTCAACATACAAAATAAGACACCTTCATGACCTTCACAGTTCCACTGGAAACCTGTAACACGTTCTTTTACAATTTTCTCAATATCCTTGACATATACAACCTTCAATACATCAAATGCTAATAGTGTTGACATCAATGACAACCACATATCAACACCACAACCACAAAATCCAACATGTATATATTATAATTTGATTGGAGATTTAATGGTGCAAATAAATAATTTGGAATAGAACATAAAACACAAACATATAAAGATATGGACAAGAAATGCAAATAAAGTTGTAGATATTATATGGATAGTGTTCATTGTAAAATATGCAAAAAGATGAATTTAAGACCTTGGCCACTTAGAGTCGTCACACTTAATGGACAGGTAATGGATAATAGTACGATCATAGTGATAGAAAAAATGTGCAAGAAAATGTATGATCAAGTTTCCATATGTGGGTATTCAATGTTTTTGATAAGAAAAAAAAATATTCACAATTGGTGATAATGTTTACATATTTGGCCATGCCTAGTTTCAAATTGGCTTAATGGTAGTAATAACAATGCTTTGTGTTTCTTGTCCACCAAATGGATTCATCTTGATGGTCAAATCAAAGAAAAACTAGCTACCAACAATATGGTCCAAAATGTCTTTAGCAACATCAGGTTTAGCAATCAGTAGTTGAAAATCTTATGCGGCAACACCCATTAAGAAATTTGTTGGACCTTCAAATGCAGTAACTTTTAGGAGTTCACCACTTGCATCTTTCAAGTTCATTTTGAGCATGTAGTTGAAGTCACATTGAAGGAGATCTGTAGAGCACTTTGGGTAGCAAAAAGTAGTAGGGGAAGTTTTCAAAACCTTTTTCTTACACTTTTTATTATTCACCAATAGAGGGAAGGAAAGGTAATAGAAGTTTTCAAGGTGAAATTTTGAAATGGAGGCCTTTATGCAAACATTTTTCTTTTCAAGCATGTTATTATTTGCAAGAGATGAGATATTTGATTGGATTTATAAACTTTATGGGGGGGGAAAGTGTTTTTTTGACAAGGAACTGAAGGGCTTGGTAATTTCTTTACTGGTATTCCATGCTAGTAAGTT
Source organism: Sequoia sempervirens (assembly GCA_007258455.2). Taxonomy (NCBI): domain Eukaryota; kingdom Viridiplantae; phylum Streptophyta; class Pinopsida; order Cupressales; family Cupressaceae; genus Sequoia; species Sequoia sempervirens. The sequence goes on from VDFB02281256.1 coordinate 17,693, forward strand.
GGAGGCTTCTACTAAAATGGGGTTCATTATAACTTTGGTTGGGAAAATAGTATCAAGACCTCTTCCACACCATGAGATGATACCTCCCGATTTAATCAAAATAACACGAGGGTTTTGTTGTGTAGGAATATCAAATATTTGTATCCCATCTATATAGCAATGATGCCCCCAAAGTGTAACATCTATGGTACAATTTGACTTGTCTACTATTGTAGCAATGCATTTGATTATATTTGTACCATATCTTTTATGAATGGTTGATAGATGGGAGATAGCTAGGAGTATTCCTATTATTTCAGCAAGGGAATTGATAGGCAATGAGGAAAATGAATCAATGCTTTTAATGTGGAAAGTATGTGTTGGTATTATGGAGTCCAAGGATGCAAAAGGAGTTACTGTGAATGAGCTAAGGAGAATTATTTCATAGGGATTTTTGGAGCTAGAATACTTTGTGTTAGTAACTTTGATGCAACCATTGGAGATAACAAGACTATCAGAGTGAATAGCATGATAGAATTCTTCAACTTGTTCATTGAAGCAAGAAATATGAATTTCAGAGCTTTCCATGTTAATGAAATTGAATCCAAAAAAATTTCCATCATGTCCAACATTTTTATATTCATGGATTGAAGATTTCATCAAGGCTCGACCCTTAATGGACCAATGCTTATGGTTGGGGGTTAACACCTTTATTGGAATTGGTTTGAAAGGGGATATACCTATTGAGTCTAAGAGTCTCCATCTTCTTCAATTGAATCATTTGTAGACTGAGAGGATCCCAACAGTGTTGGAGAGCTACTTGATGGGATGGAGCTTCTAGACTGGAGGAGAGGAGTTGGAGTTCCAACAATAGGTGCATTGTTTGAAATTAATTCAAAGTTTTCAATTATGATAGCCATGCAATTTGAAAAGTGGTACATTTAGCAAGAGTGTGTTGGGGGAAAATTAAACAAAGAATTTTTTTTGGGAAAGAGTGGACATACGTGAATTTATTGAACATCTTTGAAGTATATTGTTTTAGCAAGACAATAGAACCTTTGACTAAAGCCTCCTCCAAAAAAAGATCATTGAAGTGATCAAGAAGTAAAGCATGATATGTGTGCGATCCATCAAAAAGTTGAACACGGTATTTGACAAGTGTAGAATGAGCCTGCTAAATGGAGTCAATAGGTGCAACTTGCAAAACAGGGCTCAAACCAGATATGCCTGCAAGAATATTTGTAATGGAATTTGTAGTTAAAGTTGCCATTATTTAGTTTGGATTTAGTGTACTAAATGTGCCTATGAGCATGTGGAAGTATGAAAATCAGACTTTCAAAATATTTGATGTTGTGAGCAACAAGTTTGGGAGCAAATGGAAATATGCTAATCTGGTAATGCTTTGAATGCAAATTTACCCCATAAGTGGTATTATGTAAAAGGAACAAGACGCTATATTGTGTCACAATGGTGATAATCAAAGACAATTGATCAAAGGAGAATAGTAATGTTGAAGAAGATAATAGGAAATAGAAACACACCTATTATAAATAATTATATTGTAGGGAAAACAAGGTTTGAAAGTCTTTTATATAACACTTGTTTCATTCTAAAAAAATGAAATTAAAGAGCATGCTATGTATTGTATCTATTAAAATGAGTGGAGTTATAAAAAAATTATAATGTTCAAACCATATTTTGCAAACTAGTTTGTTCTTGTCCTTGTGAAGGGGACCTTGATAAATTGTGCATTAAGATCAATAAATTGAAATTCAAGAATCAAGATGATCAAAGATAGTAAAGTGGAGGTAAATTTAGTGATAAAGAAGAAATAAATAATTAGGTATTGTAAGCTTTTACCAACAATATGTGAAGGGAAACTTTCAAATAAATATGTTTTTTCAAGGATTGTATATATATAAAAGTAGATATCATGTCAAATTTGTTAGAAACTAACAATACATGCATTATATCTTTTAAGAAATTAACCTCTAATCAAAATTAATTGTACAATGTATGTTTAGAAAGGAAATTTGCAAAAGTGGATGTTTGTACAATAACATTGAAGAATAAATAAGGAAATTAAAACATACTTGTGGATGATGAGTACAAAAAGTAGGAAAGAGTACAAAACGTGATGAGCACAAGTCCCTGACACAACGAATTAATGGTTTTTTGTTAAAGAAGGGTCATACAGTGTGATTGAAATTTTCAATGATTATTATAGATAATGCTTACTTGTAATTCAAACTTATTAACATTCTATTGTCCAAGAAGTTTCAATATTGGAATAAGGAAAGGGCTTATCCATTTTTAAGTATAGCTAAAAAAAGTGGGCGACATACTCGATAAAGCATTGACAAGCCATATGCAAAAGGGTTGTGAATATATAGACTTACTGAAAAGGAAAGTACAATTGGATGGCATGACAAACAACTAAAATTTTCACTACAAATAAAGTGTCATTTTTTATGCAAACATGATGACATTATAACATCGATAAGGTTTGAAGTTTGGAGTTAAGAATGGGTGTATCTTTTTTTGTAAAACCTTTAGAACTACAAAAACGGAACACATTTCATTTATTGTTTTTTTACTAATATTACTAATTACAAATTGTTCACATACTCAATACAACATTTGACAACTTATATGTGAAAAAATATATAAGCTTACTAAAAAAGAAAAAGCATAATTTATTTATTTCTTCGTTGTATTCTTAATTACAATAGGTGGTATTTGATGCCATAAAGTGTAGTACGATGCAATAAACTGTACAAGAAAATTAGTGAGAGATAAGTATGAATACTATTGCATATGTATAACACCATGTACAAGTAAGGCATTTCTATTGTTAATAAGTGACATAATTGCATTTCAATATAAAATGTGATTTACATCAAACTTCTAAGAAACTTGATGAATGTTTCTTTATAACAAGGAACACAACCTTGTTTGTTGCGAGGAAAATACTATTTATTTTACGAGGTTCTTACAAAAAAGTAGGAAAGTAGTCATAGTTGGGAGTGCTTGTAATCACATTACAAAACTACACTATATACACATTTGAAGAATAAAGGCTTCAAGCATTGTTTATGTAGTTCTGAAAAGCATGTTTAATGTATTGAGCACCACCCATCTCATACACCTCATCAACATGCATCTCTAGTAGAAATGTACAAAATGCGGTCAGCATATCACAAGTTGAGTGGAATTCCTACAGTGTGCCTTCCATTGTCTGCACCTTAAAGCCCTGGACACTATGTAAATTTTGAACAACTATCTGTATTTTGTACAAATTATCAAATCAATTAAAGGTGATTTCATTTGATAGATCTACAATGTTTGCACAAGATCCATCCCAATTGGTTGAAGGAGGAGAACCAAATGGAATATCGAGGAAGCTATCACTATCTGATACTTCAATTATATTGGTCTGAGGACAAGGAAGTGCCATTCTTGGATGTAGTTAATTAAAGAATAGCACCTACTGTTAAATAATTTCATAATATATAATCAAAACAACTTTTATTAATTGAAGAAGGCATAAATAGGAAAAGAAAGTAGCTTTTAAGACAAATATTGAATATAAAATGGTAAAATTTGGGATTGAATATGAAATGGTAAAACTTAGAGATTGAATACATAAGCAATGTGTATGATAAAAGTAGCATTATGTAATCAAAACAGCCTCAAGGATTGAAGGAAGCAACGAAAGAGTACTTTTAATTCTAAAATCTTATGATGCTAATAATGAATTGTCTTTGGATTGGAGTAGAAATTATATTATGCAATCAAAGGTGCTTCTTAGCGATTGAAGGCAACATTAAAATAGAAGTTTCATGTTTTCAATTTTGTAATGACAATAATCATTTGGAGATTAAAGCAAATAGAGTAATTACAAGTAAAAAATAAAGTACTTACCATTTTAAACTTTGTCAATTTGTTTAAATTTTTTTATTGCTAATGTTTGAATATGCACTTTAATAGCTAAAAATAAAGTTATAAAAGATGAAGTATCTATTTTCTATACATGTGATTACAGGAAAAGTAAAACATAACTCTAACTTTAATATTTTAAAAAGCTAATACAAGCATTTTAATTTTCTTGTATTGATTGAATACAGACAAAACATAAAATAATATGGTTATTTTAGACATTTAAATGCCAAAAAAGTTACTGAAAGATGTAAAACTAAAGAAAATTAGAGTCACTTGCAAACTTTGTCCTCTTCTAAAGTTAGTGTGATCTATTTCTCATGATGAATTAAATTATCTACCAAATTAAATTACATTTCAAATCAAACAAAACAATTAAATGAAATGAAACCAAAAGATTTCACACTTCAAGTCAAGTCAATGTAAATAAATTTTTATTACATTAAAAATGGACTCCATAAAAAAATTTAAAAATTTATAATATTAGAAACTTTATATTATTATTATAATAAATAAAAAATAATAAGTAAAATCTATAATTTGATATTTTATAATATTTCGAGGACAACTAAAAAACTGTAATATTATTAAATTTATAAACAAAATGATATTGTTTATTATTTAAAAAAAAAAAACTACTTTAATAATATTTTACAATAAACTTTTATAGAAAGGAAGCCAAATTGCATCACTTGATTCCATTGTAGATTTAACTGATATATAGCATATAAGGCAGTAATAGGAATGTTATTTTACTATTTTTTTTTGCTTGAAAGGAGATTTAAATTTGCACGATTAATTGAAAAATTAAAATTAAATATAAATAAACATTGTAATTGAAGCACATGAATAAAATGAATAAAAGATATGTATAAATATATGTGAATGACAAAAGAGGGAATTAAAGATAATAGTATAAGAATGTGTAATGAGACAATTTCTCCTCCCTTAATGTTTTCAGTGTCATCACAGGCTTCTTATTTCCATAGTGGGCCCGAGCTTTCCATTCAATTTTCACCTTCACTAATTAAGGCAACCTTAAAAGTAGTCATAATAATATAATGTTAATCTATAAAATCATTTTAATATATTTTGATTGCTAAATTTGTTCAAAAAGGTATTTGTGAAGTAAAAACAATGTTGAATTTAGAGCTTTGATGTGATTTGTAGTAACTGGATAAATTTCATTAATGGAGCACCTGCTATTTG
>VDFB02281256.1:22919-122534 GCA_007258455.2 Sequoia sempervirens
GCTAAAGCACGAACAAACACATCCACAACTAATGTTGGTGAGGGTGGCACGGAGTCACAAGCAAAGACTATGGCTGCAGCTGCTACATCATCTAGGACCCACCTTAGATGCCTTCGTAGGAAGGATGCAGACTCCTTTGAGCCATAGACTTGTAGTTATTGTTTTGATATTTCATATTTGTTTGGAACATTTGATGTCATGGATTTCATATTCCATGAGTTTTGTATACATTTGACTATATTTATATATCTAAGTGTGTTATTTCCTTCAGCAGCTCAACTACAATTTGTGTACTTTATAGTTATGTGATCAATGTATACTTGTGTATGTGATCAAATTTGCTTCTATTTAATGATGTTATTGTGCGGTTTATTTAATAAAGGGTGCTTGAAACAAGTTTTAAATCCTTACAAATCTCTAAATTTCTAGGATTTTTTCCATTTTGTCGAGTCTACGCCGAGTCTAGGTGTCGAGTCCCAAGTCGAGTCACCCTAGCTGAGTCTAAACCAAGTCCGAGTTAAGTCTAAGTCTTATAACTATGGTTATATAACAACTCCTAACAATATGATTTAATCTCCACCCTCCATCTTAACCTCTTTAATCCAAGGGCTCATAATAAAACCCTAAAATCTGTTATTATCAGCTCCTAGAAGCTAGACACCCCCCTTAGGCAATTTATCACATGTTTTTAAGATGTCACTTAAGTACATAAAAAGGGGCCAATTTAAGTCCCATGGCTAGGCATCCTTTAAGTTGCCTAAAAAGATGTGCCCAACTTAAAATAACTTAAGTTCCCTTAAAATAACATAAGTTCCCTTAAAATAACTTAAGTTCACTTAAGTTGCATCAAAGGACGTGCACTCAACTTAAAATTAGATTTTATAAACAAGCCAAGGACTTCATTTTTTACCTAATGATGCTCTGCGTCCTCTTCCTCTTGACCAAAGAAAGGACAGCCAATTTGCTGCTTATCATCTTGATTTGAGTTGGGGACATTACATTGAGTTATGGACAAAAACCTCTAATTCAGCAAATTTGTAAGTATTTCCGAATAATTCACCATATGATTGATCTTGAGAATTGTGCTATGATTTATTGATCTGAATATTATTACAAATTCTTAATCTTTGACAAAGCTATCCTCATTTTGAGTAAATATTATAGTTTTAAGGCAAAAAAAAATTCAGGAATATCCCAAAAGGGGACATTGCAATTGGTATCAGAGCATTGATCCTACCAACCTTGGGATTGAAATAGTAGTATATGCAATTGAGCCAAAGAGCTCAAAGAGCCTTGGAAAGAGAGGAGAAAACTAGAGGCAACTAGCAAACTAATTAAAGGTAATAAAATGGGTGATCATGAGGTAAATCAAGAAAATGAATTGAAGATTTTTATGGAACAACAAGAACAAACAACATAATTGCTTCTCCAAGAACATCAAAACATGAATAAAACAATCAATGCTCTTAAACCTACCCAAACCAATGGATGAGATATTAATTCAAACCATTCTGAAAATAACAATGGGACTCCCTTAAGATCATCACTTAGAGTAACACGGCCTACATTCTTACCTAGAAAGGAACAATCATGAGAAGAAGAAGAACCCAACATGGCAGCAAATGATCTTGATGAATGCATAGAAGCATATTCAAGAACTGATCTTGACCTTAGAAGACAAATTCCATTTAGAGAATATTGTAATGCAAGATCAAGAAATACGTCAAGAGGAGAAAAAAGGCAGCCCAACAAATATTTATGGCAAAAAGTAAGTAAGACGACTCTTCCCACTTTTGATGGTTCAGGGAAGGTCACTGCACGAGCATGGATCCAAAAATTGGATATATATCTATCTCTTAGCCCCATGATGGAAGACGAAGCCATTAAATTTGCCATTCTTCACTTAGAAGGAACAGCACATGAACGGTGGCATCATGGGCTAATCATACAAAGGCATCATCTAATTGTAACATATGCCAGCTTTACACAAAGACTCATAGAAAGGTTTGATAGAAAGAACCCGGAGATTCATATTAAGAAGTTAACACAGCTAAGGCAATGAGATACCATGGAAGAATATGTAACAGAATTCCAAAGAATCTCAATCATGGTGCCATATATTACTGAAAATAGACTCAAGTTTTTATTTATTGAAGGACTATCCAAATCGGTTAGGGGATTGATCCGAACCTTTGAACCATCATCTCTACAAGATGCTAATCGAAGGGCTTTAAATATGGAAGATTCCACACCTAAAAACAAGATATATTCCATGAATCATCAAGGTCACATAAGCAAAGCTTTGACAAGGATAATTTGCAACCAAAGGCTTTACCTCCTTAATCCAACAAGGTGGAAGAATCCAAGAGAGAGCTTCGAAAGAAGAATTTATGTTTTAATTGTAGAGAGCCTTGGAAGCCAAGTAATCAATGTTCCAAGAAGGGTCAAGTATGCCACATAGAAATAATGACAAATGAAGAGTTAAAGGAGGGAGAAGTTGAACTTGAAAGGAAGTAAAGGAAACAAGACGAAGAAGAGTTTGTAGTGGTACATTGGCCACACTTTCAGAGGCACCCAACTATCACCCTTTTAGAATTCATAGCATTTCACAAGGTCAAAAGGTGATTGTCTTAGTTGATAGCGGTGCTACACATAACTTTGTTGATGAAGGTCTAGTGATGAGGATGAAATCAAAGGCTGAAAATTTTGAAGGTTTCAAGGTAGTCATGGCTGACGGATTCACTACCCCTTGCACACAAAGAATTCACCAACTAAGCATTACCTTGGGGAGACATCAAATAAGTGAAGATTTCTATGTGGTAAACATGGGCAATATGGATGTGGTTTTGGGAATTCAATGGTTGCATTCTTTAGGTACATATTATCAAGGTTTCCAAAAGATGGAACTATGTTTCCAACACAATGGCAAGGAAGTAATTCTACAGGGTCTATCGAATGGATCTCCAAGGATTGTGTCATCCAAAAGGATAGACAGAGCATTTAGACATGGGAAAGTAGAATGGATGGGAAAGTAGAATGAATTGATAGATCTTCACCCAAAAAGGGAAAGAAAAATTTTGTGGCCAATGCTCTATCACGAAGACCTCACCTATGTTCTATGATGGATATCTTGGTGGATTGGAAAAATTCAATACTTGCTGAATATGCCAAGGACGCTTTGGCTAATGAGATATTGGAATGAAAACTACAAGATGGCAAGTATAAGGTGGTGGAGGAGCTCATTCTCTACAAAGACAGAATATATCTCATCCCAGGATCGAAAATGAAAAAAAATAATTGAGGGCATACCATGATACTCCATTAGCAAGTCATCAATATTATAAAACATACAAGCGAGGGAAAGGTTTTCTTGGAAAGGCCTCAAAGGGGATGCTTTGAAACATATCAAGAGTGTATGGTTTGTCAAAAAAACAAGGTAGAGAAAACATTTCCAGCCAGTTTGTTACAAACCTTACGAATAACAAATCAAAAATGGGAAAGCATTTCAATGGACTTCATCCCAAGACTCCCAAAAGTACTAGAATAAGATTGCATATTTGTGGTGGTGGATAGGCTATCTAAGTACACTCAATTTCATGCCATATCTTCTTAATATAGAGCACCACAAGTAGTTGATCTATTCTTTAGAGAAATCTTCAAACTACATGGACTACCCAAAAACATCATAAGTGACAGAGATAGTAGATTCCTCAATTTATTTTGGTAGGAACTCTTTAAGTTGACTAGAACAGAACTTACCCTAAGCACTAGCTACCATCCACAAACGGTTGGGTAAACCAAAATTGTAAATAAGTGGCTTGAAGGTTATTTGTGAAACTGTCACAAGGCATCAAACAACATGGGTCAAATGGATACACGTTGGAGAATATTGCTACAATTCTACTCATCACATGTCAATAGGAATGATTCCCTTCAAGGCACTATATGGTTATGAGGCAATATCGTTTGGAGATTTGATTCTTACAAATAGAAAAGTCCCAAGAGCAAGAGATTAGTGCAGCAAAGTGTGGATATTTTAAACACACTCAAAGACAACTTGCAACATGCCTAGAATCAACATAAAATGTATGTTGATCGTTGTAGATCCAAAAGAACATTTGAAGTTGGAGACTTAGTTTTCCTAAGGTTGCAACCATATAAACAATCCTCCCTCAAAGGAAGTCGAGCAAAGAAACTCAAGCCACGATTCCATGGACCTTATAAGATTATAAAAAGAATCAGCGAAGTTGCCTACGAATTGGAGTTATTGGAAAACAATAGAATTCATAATGTCTTTCATGTATCTCGCCTCAAGAAAGTGCTAGGTGAACATGTTACACCATGTCCAGAGTTACCTATGCTTGATGATGAGGGAAAATTGATTTTGGAACCCAAAGCTATCATTGACATGAGAGAAAATAAATTAAAAAATAAGGTTATTCCAGAATATTTGGTTAAATGGAAGAATTTGCCTATGGAGAGCGCCGCATAGGAAGGAGCAGAAATTTTTTATCATTCCAATTTAAAATTGCTTGTGGACAAGCAATCTTGGGAAGGGCGAACTGCCATGCCCCCATCAAAGAAAGAAACAGATTGAAATATTTAGTCAGATCGCATCACTTAAAGTCTAGGGGAATAAAGTAAACATGGATAGCAATTTTAATAAGGGGATCGATTAAGATTGTAAGAATAAACAAGGTCAGCGATTTCCTTGAATTAATATTAAATTAAGAGGGTTTCAGGCCATTGATTAAGAGGAATAGTTGTGACTCTTCCAAAAAGGCAGAAATAATGAAGATGTGTGATTCCCTCAAACTTGAAGATATAAGAGCATTTCATTTCAAAATGGCATCCAAGAAATTCATTCAAGCATCACAAACATTAAATTGTCAATCCATCAAGAAATATCAATCAGCAATAATCTAGCAAATTCATCAAGCAATTAGTTTTGAATTTGAGGAAGTGTCTAGCAAATAGGAAGGACGAAATCCCTTCCAAGTTCATGAGAGGATAAGGACGAAAGCCCTTATTGCTCTTATCAAGTTTGGACGAAAACCCATATCTTGGTCGTGGAGGATGAAAACCCTCCAAGGTGGACTAAGAGTTGGAAAGACGAAAACCCTTGATATTGCCACTATTGAGTTAGGGATGAAAACCTCTAATTAAGCAGATTTGTAAGTATTTGCGAAAAATTCACGATATAATTGATCTTGAGAATTGTGAGATGATTTATTGATCTGAATATTATTATAAATTCTTAGTCTTTGACAAAGCTATCATCATTTTGATTAAATAGTATTGTTTTAGGGCAAAAAAATGAAGAATACCCCAAAAGGGGACATTACATTTGACTCAATGAATTCTCAATTCAAATTTAATGTTTAATAAGATAGATATAATTATATAATGAATATAGTAAATGCCTTATCATATGAATATTTGAAGTTTTTTATATTTTAAATTTCCCCTATTTTTTAATTGCCATCTCCTGCCATCCCCTAAAAAGAGGCCTCTTGTCCCTTACCATCCCAGAAATGCATACCCCTATCTCCTGCTATCCCTCTCCCAGAAATTTGGTGTAACAGAGGCCTTTAATTTTTTTTAAATTTCGAACTGATTTACTGTTTTTCTTCACATACTTGGCAAAGTCTGCAAGTTGAGGCTCCAGACTTGCTGAGCCTGACTCAGGTTCGGATTCACTAGTCCTCATCAAGTCTCAACACACTGATTGAACAAAATAAACCAGTAAGAAATGTTCATGTAAAATTTGTGTTGCTAAAACAATGGCAATGTAATAAGGAATGCCTAAGCTACTAGTTCTGTAAGGACAACTCAGGAAGCAACAACTTTATAGGCAGGATTAACAAATTCCATCAATATCACAATCAGAATGAATTTTAGTGTGCCTTCTCATCTGCTATACACATGAAAAATTAATGGAAAGTCACATATAGTGCAGATTCCATAAATATTATGTCAACAATAAATTGTAATATAATTACAAAATTAATATAAGGCCATTGGACTGTTTAATGTGGTCTGGTAGTGTGATTGGGACTCATAGACTGTGGTGTACTGGTGAAATGGGGCACTCAAGACGATAATACCAAAGCTCAAAACCCAGTAGGCAAACCCACATTAAGTGGTCTCTGTGTTGAAGACGTCTGGTAGAGCCAGCAAGATTCCCTTTGCCAATAGTGGTCTCCATGCCAAGACATCTGGTGGATATGGCTTAGTTTTATTGGATATAAAGATACAAGGGCAGTAAGACTAATTGATTGGCATGTTAGCTAAAGAGAATTACAGTATTAAGATAAAAAAAGTAAAGACTAATCAGAGCAAGGCCCACGCCCTCAGAATAAGCAGGCTAAGGATTTTGGTGAAGTTTCATAATGCCCACCAAGTTCCATTCTAGTTTAGGTTTCTCCCAGTGGAAAGGGATGGGAAAGAGGGCAGTGTAGTGGAATAGATACCCCCCTTGGACCTCATCTAAGCTGAAAAGATGTCTACCCTAGGTCATAATTCTTTCCAGAATGCAGCACATTTTTCTTTTTACCCATCTCATGCAGATGCCTACTCTAGGTCATAATTCTTTCCAGAACACACCATCTCATACACTCATTGTATAATCGTCTACCGGAGACTCCAGGGAATAATCAGTAAACATTTCAAATACCCCACTAAAACAAATTCAATCATCAAAAATTGCAATTTCATGAATCAAATAAGAATGTGCCGTTATGACTACAAGGTGTATTCAAGTGTGATCCATATTCACAAATATGTGGTCCAAGTTTACCAGGCACCATGTTCAAGGTTCAGTTCTAATTTAGGTCTCCCCCACTTGAAGGGGACAGCATATTCATGATAGTTGGAATAAATACCTCTGATATCTGACTCCTAAGCTGAAAAGAAATCTGCCCTACGTTTAGACTAGGTCATAATTCTTTAGAAAATAAATCAATTGTTTCTTCCTACACCATTATATTTGCTCGTCCCCTATAAATTACTCTAGGGGTCAATCAGTAAACACTTCAAAAACCACTTCAATGATTAACAAAATTCAATTTCATGAATCAAGTAATTTTTGAATATGTTGAGTGATTTTCCGTGTGAAATTAAAATCATGTACCAAAAGAAATTATTATTATAGACTTTTTTTTTTTTTTAAGGAAAAGAATATTTGCATTTTAGTATTCTAAATCCATTTGGGCATTGACCTGGTAAAAATATATATTAATTGGGTTACTCAGCATATTTTTATTATAGAATATTTAGATCATTGAACAAAATAATTTAACAAAAACGAAAATAAATTAAAAAAAATTCTTTGAAACAGAAGAGGAAAACTGGATTTAGTTGTTGTGAATCCATTTGGGTATTGTGTATGGGGACATATATATCGCTTTAGTCACTCTTTAGCATGCTACCATCCAGACTTAAATAGAAGACAAATAAAACAGAAATATGGAAGCTGAACTCACCACAAGGAGGAAATTTGGAGGCTGGAGTAGCCTGAGGAAATGCAACTGAAATATCCATGGCTGGTAAACCTAATTGAGATTTATGATCATTGACCATCTTTATGGATTCGTAATGATAAGTTGGGCTTCAAGATTGAAAATAAAATTGAGCGTATCTTCAAATAATTAGCAGAGGATACTAGGAAGAACTGCAAATGTCATATATGCGTAGAGATAACTAATTGAAGGCGTGGCATCTGCAGTATCAGCGTGCTCTTCTATTTTGGGAAGGAGCACATGAAGTGGCAAAACATCCTATGCATGTCCCGCGGTCAATCGTGATCTTTTTATAGGAACCCCCCCTAATTAAAATTGTTTTCGCCCACTGATTGCACTCAGTTGTCTGACAATCCACGTTTGACGTCACGAACCCAATGGGTTTATCCAAACGTCATTTTTAAGTTATTTTTTACATGTCACTAGGGCTTAAATTTGATGGCCGTATGATCGTATTCAGTCATTTTAGTTGTAAAATACAATTAAAATTTTAGGAAGACTGTATCACTTGGAAGGAAAAAATTTAGTTAAACTGTCAAAATTTCTGTGTAATTATTCCTATATATGTTTTTTCAATCTGCATATATTTTTCTTAAAATAGATAATCTTTAATATTTGAAAGGCAACTTCAAATAAATGATCGCCACAAAAAAATTGCTTGACAGGCAAGGTCGACCGTCAAATTTAAGCCTTGCATGTCACTGCAGAGGTTTTTGTAGAATACTGAAAAGGTAAACTAGCTATTGTACTTTAGGTGTGCACTTGGGTACCCCGAATAATTACTTGAAATAGATAACAATGGACATAATAAGAAAAGGTAAAAATGAATTAAATTTGATGCAAACGATTGTTTACCTTAATTGAATTTGTAAAGACATATTGGTTGAAATAGAACAATTTATATGTAACTTATTAAAACAACACATTTAAAAAATGAAATGGAAATAGTGTAGAAAAAAAAATGAGCTTAAAATAATGTGAGATAAAAATGTAGAATAAGGATATATATACAAAGTTGAAAATGAAGTGTTTCAATGGAATGTTTAATTTGCATTACAAGAATGTATGCAATTGAATATAATGGTATAACCAAATTGTGACATGGTCATATTGAACTCCAATTTATGTGTAAGTCTGTTACATAAAGGAGCAAATTGAGTCATCATTACATCGAAATTTGAAGCACACACTGATGTGCATTGCTCTGTCTAGGTATTTTACATTAAAAAACGCATAATGATGAAAAATTTAACCTTTCAAGTTTCAGACATATGTTCAAAATTTCGGCAAAATACATTTTTAAAATAATGTTACTAGAACTTTACATATCTTTGTACCTGTGGAGGAATTTAGGTGGTGAAATTAGAGACCAAAACAGTACATTTTGTATGTATTTTGTATTAAACACACTTGTATTTATATTTGTCATTGCTCTACAGATTAGAAACGAAGAAACACAGTCTGAAAAGGCAAGCGGCTAAGCAACTTTAACTTCAATTGTCTTGGGTTTCTTGGGCTCTGGAGGAGGAAGCTTGGGAACGGTAACACTTAGCACTCCATCTTGGCAGCTAACAAAAGAGGCATTCATATTGTAGTCATCAAGCAAGCTAAATTTACACATAAATTTGTCGACCCTAAGCTCCATACGGATGAATTTTACATCCTCCTCCCTCTTTCACTCTCCGCTGATTGTTAGCACATTCTCATCCATTACTTGAACCTGCTTGTTCTCAAACACACAACAACCAATTTGTTAGTCTTAGTGGCTAGGGATTTGAAGCTTTTTCATCCCCCAACTGCAAAGAAAATGAGGGTTTTAGAGGTTTATAAGGGAAATAACTTGATGTCATTGTTTTTAAGGCTTGACATGTCGATTATGAAGACATAAGAGTCGGGAAACTCTTTGACATCAATGGGAGTGGAAGCCATGGCTTTGCTTTCCAGAATATAACTATGCGTGGGGATGTTGAGGAGTTTGTCCACTTCGTCAGGGACTCCTAGAAGCTGGTGAATAGTGCTCAACAGGGGCTCCATCTCTTTCACAGTTCCGCATTCCCGTTAAATTTCATCATCATTTCATTCAAAATTATCCAAATGCTAAATTAATTCTTCACAAAATTACAGAGAAAACATAAATCAACAACCTTGAAAGGAGTTGGAGAGAACATTTACTAGGTTAGTGATTGGAGTCGAAGAAGCAGAAGTACAGGCGTTTTGAAAGAAGTCACTGGAAGAAGTACTACAAGAGATATTTATGAAATATCAGAGAGATGATTAGGAAGGACGATGAATGGAAAACAATCGATATTTATCTATAGTAAATGCAATATCAATATTTAGAAGTCTGCTAGATCGGTGAGTGTAGATGAAATATCAATGTAGAGGCGGCAAAGAGAACACCGATATTTACAGGTACACATACAAAGGTGACAGGAAGCATTTATCTATAGTAAATGCAAATGAAGCCATCTTACCTTTCCGACATCAAATCTATTCAAAGAATATAATATTTAACTACGGTAGTCAAATCTAATAAAAGTAAATCAAAAGATCTTTCGCCCACCTAAGGGAGCAGTTATTCCATATAGCTTGTGACTCTCGTAGAGTTAGGTGAAATAAAATAAAATAATGTATGTAAAATAAAGCTTCCTTTCGAGTAAATATATACAATGATGAAATCCATGTGTTTTTTATGGATTGTTTAATTCACATTACAAGAATGGATGCAGTTGAATACATTGGTATACCGAATTTTTTTTTTCCAAAGAAAGAAAGTTACTAGTTTGGCTAATTAGTTTGTAGGACTTAGATAATGAGGAAATTAGTGTAAATGAGCAATAAGAGGAGGTTCTTGTAGAGGAAAAAGATTAATATGATTTAGAACAACTAAAGTATATCAATATTGGTAGTGAAGTAAATAAGAAAGTGGCGTACTTGTAGTAGGTGAAATGCACTTCAACTATTTGAGGAGTTTGAAATTGACATTACTGTCAATTGAGTCTCTTCATTTTTCCAACGTGCAACATATGGACTTTGTTGCGTGCGTGCATAGTGTTGGAACATGAAGGATGGGTGTATGTGAAGACTTTGTAGATCAGGCACTCGTGAAATAGTAATGAATGTGAGGCCTTTCCAATCAACATTCCCAATGTTGACTGTGGCCCTTGGAAGTGTTAACCTTGTGACTTATGTATTGTCAATGCCTAAGCCATTTTAAGTGGAATTTGACGGTGAATCCCATGGCTGAGCAGAGTTATGGGGACATTGTTTGGATTGTTATGGTCCCAAGGCGGGCCAATGTAATGTTTGAATTGAACAACAATAAACAAGGGTAGCTAAGGTTGTTTTTCACCTTCATTGTATACAATTTATTTTACCTAACAAAGTGCACCATTCACGAGCCCTGTTTCGACCCAAATATTAGAACATAATATGACCTCTTGGCCAATAGACAACAAAATATGAGCTTGAAGTTGCTCTTCGTCTAGATTTGTGTATGTTGACCCCTTGAGTTGCTCTGCAATGGAAAGGGCAACAAGCATTTCCAAAGACAACAACATATATTTATTGTGTAGTAAAACTATTTCATTTCTTGCAAAAAGGTGTATGGAAAACAAGAAAATAGAGTTCTCTTCAGCGTTGAGCGATGAACTTGAGCGCAACATTATAATTTCTCAGTCTTCTTGTGTAGGCTCTACATTTCATAGATTTGAGAGAAGTGCACAGAAAGCAATTTAGGAAGGAGAATCACCAACTTGTCAAAACAATCTAGTCAAAGTTACCACTATTGTGAGGTTGCGCCATAGTGTGCCACCATATGAAGTAGAAGCATACATGGGGATATCTTTAATTGGTGGTAGTTGTCCCAAGTCACCAAAGAGAATAATTGAGCGGCTTGCAAAGGGAAGGTAGTTGTGGGCAAGGAATGCTTGTGATAGTCGCATGTCAATACGCTCTAGCAACTTTGGGCCTACAAAGCTCATCTCATCTACTTAAATGTACCTAATAAAGTACATGCTTTCTTGGAAGGCCGCAAGTGTTTTCCCTTGTAGGGGGGTCATTTCTTTTATTGGAATTCAAAGGGAAAAATGAATTATTGATGCTTGAATGTTGAATGCAACAACACTTGTAGGTGCAAGAAGTAGTAAAGGTGACTCGTGAATTGGAGTTGAGCTAATAAGGGCAGACCTTATCTTTTTTATGAGGTGTGATTTTTCAGTTCTTGCAGTTCCATGAACAATGAGCTTTAGTAATGGTTGTAATGGAATAGTGGTTAGATGAGACCAAATTATATTGAATTCTTTATGTTGTTGAGTAGAGAAAGTAGTAAGGTTGTGTTCGTGGAGATCATGATGCACTTGAAAGGATGGTCGATTACAATCTACGAAAGCAGTTGCAAGATGCATTTGTTGTTGGGTGAAGTTGGTATGTTTCCAGTTGTGGTGCATGTCAATGTCACGTCAACTAAGCATGTCCAGTGCATCAAGTTGTATAGGAAGGTTTGGGTGCAAACTTGAGAGAACCTACCATTCTTCAGGGTTTTTCCTTGCAACACATGGTCAATGCTCAAGTTGTTGCTAGCATCTAATTCTTCGACTTGATTTGGATTTTTGCGGTGTACGTGCCATGGCCTGTATGTCAAAGAGAACCTTTCTCATTGTGATATAATTTGATGTTCAAAGGAGCCAAAGTCAATGTCAATGTTCCAGAATGGGTGGTATAGATTTAGTTCACTCCAACAAAATTCATGAAAGCTTTTGTCATCTCTTGCAGGGATGCTTCTGAACCTAGGTGAGACATGAACAATTGCTTTTTGGGGGCACTACTTCCATTGTTCATTTTTTTGGGATGCTTTGAAGGTCCATTTTTGGGTAAGTTCAATGAGAGACATTGCCTGTAGTTGTATGGGGCGAGCCATATAGGTATCAATGTATGTAGGTGAAGTGGTAACTGATGCGGATGAGATTGAGACAAGCTGGAATTTGTGGTGGTTAACATTTAAAGACGTGAATGTCCTACTAGATATGGAGAGGGGTAATTTTAGTAAAAGGTGGCAAGTTTCTTGGGCACTAATATCATGATCGACAAGGTTGTCGAAGCATTTTTTGAAAAGCTATTGGGGTAGGAATTTCTGATTCTAAATTGGTTGAGATGCGAGATAACATTACATGATATTTTTCGGATTTGTGATCAATTTTTGCTGCATATTTTGCAATATATTTCAGGACAACATCAATTGAGAGTACAGGTTGGAAATCTACATTGGCCCTCCAGATGGAGAGTATAGATGGGTTGTGAAGGTTCGAGTGATCATCATTGCAAGCAAGTGTGTGCTTAGGGCAGCAGTCTTCTCATTTGAAAGACTTGACTTGTCTTGCATGGACCATGGTGCTTTATAGTGACATAAAGTGGTTGACCTTTTTTTCCTAAGGAATGTTAGCAAAGTGCACTTTGTGTGTCACTTGATACAATTGACCAATTCACAATAGTCACTTGAAGGGTCACATGACAAGATCCTTATTGTATCCAACAAACAAGTATCATCAAGAACAGAGCAGTGAAATGTTTGGTTTCTCAAATGGAGGGGACATGGGTTCCAGGCAGAGACATATCTATCTATGTAATCAAGTGCACTCTGTACAGATTGAAGGTTATTCCATTGTAATCTACTAATATCAGGTGCTTGTTAGAGCCATATAAAACCATGGATGTGTGTAGATCCTCTGTGTTGCCATTCATATCTACAAAAAGATGATATTTAGCAAACTTAAAAGATAAGAGTCTATTGTAAAAAACGAAGGGATGCTTTCTAGTAAATGTGCATGAGTGTATTGTGACACAATAGAAAACAAATTTATTACCTATACCAATATTTAGATGTGCTAAGAAGCTTTTCCAAGACCTCTTCCCAAAATGTAGTAAACCTATGGTGCATGTATACTGTGGTAAGGTGTGGATTTTGTACAATGTTTTGGATCCTCCATCTACAAGCCATAGAAGGATTTGTAGGAGGCTTCATAGGCATGATGGTATGCAAGTCTGGCCATTTTTCATCTACTGCACTAAGGGTGAAGAAGAGTGAGGGGCAACCAATTTGAATGACCATGTCAAAGAGTTCCCCTCAACACTGGGTCCAAAATGGACGTGTTCCATGAATTGATGAACTAAATCACATGAGCTGATCTGCAAGTTTGTCATCTAGAATGTCCTACAATCTTTGGTGAAGGTCGAAGATTGTCAAGGTTAAGTAACCTTCAAGATTTTAGTGAAAAAATATAGAGGTTGCTTGGCTATGGTGTCGCATAATAATATTTAGTATGAAGTACCTAAATCGGGGGTGTTGGCCAAACCAATTATCATGGTACCTTAAAAGATGGAGAGCATATTCATGCAATTTAATTTCTTTGATACGTTGTTGCTTGAATGTAGCTTTTCCTTTTGGAAACAAAGTGGTGAATGCCATAGCAAATAGTCCTTCAGTGGTGTACTCATTGATAGGAGATGGAGAAATTGGTGGCCATGCAATAATTGGTGTTGGTCATCCTGCACCTAGTTGTAACAAAGAGTGCACTTCTTTGACCTATGTGTGTGCATGTGGGAGGTTCAACACAAAGGATGTTGTTTCCAACATATTGTGGTCAGTGGGGTCATATTTTGCATCGCTTGTTTCCTCGATGCTTGTATTTATGGTGGTGGGATTCGAAGATGTTGCAAAAATAAGGTTTGAGATGTTAGTAGAAGACTCTAGCAAAGTGGATAATGCAAGCTCATCTATTTGGACATCCTTATAGTATGGGTTATTAGAAATATTATATTTAAGTTCCTTGTGGACACGTCCTCTACTGACATGGAAGTTGTATTGTTGTTGGTCGATTTGTTCCCTGTTAACTATTAGTATATCAAGTTCAGTAATATACCTGGGCAAGTAGGCTACAATTGCAAATATATCTTGAGGAAAGCAAATAGTGTGTCTACTATATTTTAGTTGCCAACCCCTTGCATAGGTAACTTGAAGTATTGGGCTAACCCTTTCTATTAACATCTCCTCAACTTGGGATAGAACTTTTAAGCATATAGGTTGCTCACCAGGGTCCATGTTGTTCCAATTTGAGAAGCAATGCTCTTTCTTTTCAGATGTGCATCTATAACAAGTAGTCAATTCATTTGACTATCTAGTTTTCATTTCTGGATATCTCTCCATGCAAACCATACAAGTTGACATTCTTGATAGGCTATCTAACTTTGATGGGAAGTTATTTCTAGCAGTGAAAAACTCATGTGGAAAAAGTGGCAAAGGGTGCATTTCAATATTTGGGTCAGGCTGAACTATGTTTTGCGAGTGAGGTGCAATTCCTTGATGGTGGGATGAGTTAACTGGATGAGAGACTGTAGATGTTGAGGCTGTAGCATGAAGAATTTGATTGTCTTCATGTCCTTGTTTGTTAATTGCATCTTTATTTACATGGTATCGTTTACGGTTTAGCTCATTTTTACGTGAACGTTTTTCCTGCATCCTTGCATTGTCTGCCTCCATAGTAAGAAATGTTGAGGACAAAAGCAATGAAATAGTATGTATTGTTGGAAAAACAAGGACAAACAACTGAGAGGGGGTGAATTAGTTGACACAAAATATTTAAATTTTTCAATATTTACTTAACTTAATCTCAGATCTGATGAATGAATAATAAACCATGAACAATCAACACATTAGAAACACAAAGAACACCAAGATTTTTACGTGGAAACCTTGTTAGGGGAAAAACTACGATGGAGGTTAGTCCACAATATTATACCCTGTTAAAAGTGTAAGAATAATGGGAATGCACATGCATTTAGGCACATTGCCTAGAGCTCATTGCTCAAATACAAAAGAGGACTCACTATCCAAAGAAAGGTTTGGATTAAAACCATCCAAATTGTGAACTGAGAAAATAACTTCTACACAAGCTTGATTATAGTTCTAGTTAAGCAAAAAAAACCTTCTTCACTCTTTGCTCAAACTTCTTCACACTCTGCTCTGATATTCACACATACACACTTAGGAGAACACCGAGCACACTTTACATCGATGAAACAATCGCTCTTATATATCCGCAACATGAGATTACATCAACAACTTAGTTGGCAAAAAATATAAAACATATTTTCAATGTCGGCCCAATTTTACAAATAAATTTTCAATGCAAATCCACCAAGGTCGGCGACAACATAGTGGAGACCCAAATTAACAACTCCAACACAAAAAGACTTAAATTAATTGCACCTCGAAGATCCACAACACCCTACAACCATCATGTTGGCCAAGAACATGAAAAATTGAACATACAGAGAAAAATCTTCGACTATGAGCACACCGATAAATATGGATGTACCACAAAGATAGAGCATGATCTAGAAACATCCACGAGAAATAGAGAAACATCCACAACAACTAGAATTACCAGAATAATGCCAACTTTAATCAAGAACACTAATAAAGACCACATAAACAGTTAAAACACAGATCTTTGTAACTTGAACAAATCTTCATGCGGACCTCTAAAAATTTTAGAGGATGGACTAGATACACTTAATAGAAAACCATTTAATCCACAACAACTGATCTTCAACATACAAAACAAGACACCTTCGTGACCTTCACAGTTCCACTGGAAACCTGTAACACGTTCTTTTACAATTTTCTCAATATCCTTGACATATACAACCTTCAATACATCAAATGCTAATAGTGTTGACATCAATGACAACTACATATCAACACCACAACCACAAAATCCAACATGTATATATTATAATTTGATTGGAGATTTAATGGTGCAAATAAATAATTTGGAATAGAACATAAAACACAAACATATAAAGATATGGACAAGAAATGCAAATAAAGTTGTAGATATTATATGGATAGTGTTCATTGTAAAATATGCAAAAAGATGAATTTAAGACCTTGGCCACTTAGAGTCGTCACACTTAATGGACAGGTAATGGATAATAGTACGATCATAGTGATAGAAAAAATGTGTAAGAAAATGTATGATCAAGTTTCCATACGTGGGTATTCAATGTTTTTGATAAGAAAAAAAAATATTCACAATTAGTGATAATGTTTACATATTTGGCCATGCCTAGTTTCAAATTGGCTTAATGGTAGTAATAACAATGCTTTGTGTTTCTTGTCCACCAAATGGATTCATCTTGATGGTTAAATCAAAGAAAAACTGGCTACCAACAATATGGTCCAAAATGTCTTTAGCAACATCAGGTTTAGCAATTAGTAGTTGAAAATCTTATGCGGCAACACCCATTAAGAAATTTGTTGGACCTTCGAATGCAATAACTTTTAGGAGTTCACCACTTGCATCTTTCAAGTTCATTTTGAGCATGTAGTTGAAGTCACATTGAAGGAGATCTGTAGAGAACTTTGGGCAGTGAAAAGTAGTAGGGGAAGTTTTCAAAACCTTTTTCTTACACTTTTTATTATTCACCAATAGAGGGAATGAAAGGTAATAGAAGTTTTCAAGGTGAAATTTTGAAATGGAGGCCTTTATGCAAACATTTTTCCTTTCAAGCATGTTATTATTTGCAAGAGATGAGATATTTGATTGGATTTATAAACTTTATGGGGGGAAAAGTGTTTTTTTGACAAGGAACTGAAGGGCTTGGTAATTTCTTTACTGGTATTCCATGCTAGTAAGTTGGAGGCTTCTACTAAAATGGGGTTCATTATAACTTTGGTTGGGAAAATAGTATCAAGACCTCTTCCACACCATGAGATGATACCTCCCGATTTAATCAAAATAACACGAGGGTTTTGTTGTGTAGGAATATCAAATATTTGTATCCCATCTATATAGCAATGATGCCCCCAAAGTGTAACATCTATGGTACAATTTGACTTGTCTACTATTGTAGCAATGCATTTGATTATATTTGTACCATATCTTTTATGAATGGTTGATAGATGGGAGATAGCTAGGAGTATTCCTATTATTTCAGCAAGGGAATTGATAGGCAATGAGGAAAATGAATCAATGCTTTTAATGTGGAAAGTATGTGTTGGTATTATGGAGTCCAAGGATGCAAAAGGAGTTACTGTGAATGAGCTAAGGAGAATTATTTCATAGGGATTTTTGGAGCTAGAATACTTTGTGTTAGTAACTTTGATGCAACCATTGGAGATAACAAGACTATCAGAGTGAATAGCATGATAGAATTCTTCAACTTGTTCATTGAAGCAAGAAATATGAATTTCAGAGCTTTCCATGTTAATGAAATTGAATCCAAAAAAATTTCCATCATGTCCAACATTTTTATATTCATGGATTGAAGATTTCATCAAGGCTCGACCCTTAATGGACCAATGCTTATGGTTGGGGGTTAACACCTTTATTGGAATTGGTTTGAAAGGGGATATACCTATTGAGTCTAAGAGTCTCCATCTTCTTCAATTGAATCATTTGTAGACTGAGAGGATCCCAACAGTGTTGGAGAGCTACTTGATGGGATGGAGCTTCTAGACTGGAGGAGAGGAGTTGGAGTTCCAACAATAGGTGCATTGTTTGAAATTAATTCAAAGTTTTCAATTATGATAGCCATGCAATTTGAAAAGTGGTACATTTAGCAAGAGTGTGTTGGGGGAAAATTAAACAAAGAATTTTTTTTGGGAAAGAGTGGACATACGTGAATTTATTGAACATCTTTGAAGTATATTGTTTTAGCAAGACAATAGAACCTTTGACTAAAGCCTCCTCCAAAAAAAGATCATTGAAGTGATCAAGAAGTAAAGCATGATATGTGTGCGATCCATCAAAAAGTTGAACACGGTATTTGACAAGTGTAGAATGAGCCTGCTAAATGGAGTCAATAGGTGCAACTTGCAAAACAGGGCTCAAACCAGATATGCCTGCAAGAATATTTGTAATGGAATTTGTAGTTAAAGTTGCCATTATTTAGTTTGGATTTAGTGTACTAAATGTGCCTATGAGCATGTGGAAGTATGAAAATCAGACTTTCAAAATATTTGATGTTGTGAGCAACAAGTTTGGGAGCAAATGGAAATATGCTAATCTGGTAATGCTTTGAATGCAAATTTACCCCATAAGTGGTATTATGTAAAAGGAACAAGACGCTATATTGTGTCACAATGGTGATAATCAAAGACAATTGATCAAAGGAGAATAGTAATGTTGAAGAAGATAATAGGAAATAGAAACACACCTATTATAAATAATTATATTGTAGGGAAAACAAGGTTTGAAAGTCTTTTATATAACACTTGTTTCATTCTAAAAAAATGAAATTAAAGAGCATGCTATGTATTGTATCTATTAAAATGAGTGGAGTTATAAAAAAATTATAATGTTCAAACCATATTTTGCAAACTAGTTTGTTCTTGTCCTTGTGAAGGGGACCTTGATAAATTGTGCATTAAGATCAATAAATTGAAATTCAAGAATCAAGATGATCAAAGATAGTAAAGTGGAGGTAAATTTAGTGATAAAGAAGAAATAAATAATTAGGTATTGTAAGCTTTTACCAACAATATGTGAAGGGAAACTTTCAAATAAATATGTTTTTTCAAGGATTGTATATATATAAAAGTAGATATCATGTCAAATTTGTTAGAAACTAACAATACATGCATTATATCTTTTAAGAAATTAACCTCTAATCAAAATTAATTGTACAATGTATGTTTAGAAAGGAAATTTGCAAAAGTGGATGTTTGTACAATAACATTGAAGAATAAATAAGGAAATTAAAACATACTTGTGGATGATGAGTACAAAAAGTAGGAAAGAGTACAAAACGTGATGAGCACAAGTCCCTGACACAACGAATTAATGGTTTTTTGTTAAAGAAGGGTCATACAGTGTGATTGAAATTTTCAATGATTATTATAGATAATGCTTACTTGTAATTCAAACTTATTAACATTCTATTGTCCAAGAAGTTTCAATATTGGAATAAGGAAAGGGCTTATCCATTTTTAAGTATAGCTAAAAAAAGTGGGCGACATACTCGATAAAGCATTGACAAGCCATATGCAAAAGGGTTGTGAATATATAGACTTACTGAAAAGGAAAGTACAATTGGATGGCATGACAAACAACTAAAATTTTCACTACAAATAAAGTGTCATTTTTTATGCAAACATGATGACATTATAACATCGATAAGGTTTGAAGTTTGGAGTTAAGAATGGGTGTATCTTTTTTTGTAAAACCTTTAGAACTACAAAAACGGAACACATTTCATTTATTGTTTTTTTACTAATATTACTAATTACAAATTGTTCACATACTCAATACAACATTTGACAACTTATATGTGAAAAAATATATAAGCTTACTAAAAAAGAAAAAGCATAATTTATTTATTTCTTCGTTGTATTCTTAATTACAATAGGTGGTATTTGATGCCATAAAGTGTAGTACGATGCAATAAACTGTACAAGAAAATTAGTGAGAGATAAGTATGAATACTATTGCATATGTATAACACCATGTACAAGTAAGGCATTTCTATTGTTAATAAGTGACATAATTGCATTTCAATATAAAATGTGATTTACATCAAACTTCTAAGAAACTTGATGAATGTTTCTTTATAACAAGGAACACAACCTTGTTTGTTGCGAGGAAAATACTATTTATTTTACGAGGTTCTTACAAAAAAGTAGGAAAGTAGTCATAGTTGGGAGTGCTTGTAATCACATTACAAAACTACACTATATACACATTTGAAGAACAAAGGCTTCAAGCATTGTTTATGTAGTTCTGAAAAGCACGTTTAATGTATTGAGCACCACCCATCTCATACACCTCATCAACATGCATCTCTCGTAGAAATGTACAAAATGCGGTCAGCATATCACAAGTTGAGTGGAATTCCTACAGTGTGCCTTCCATTGTCTGCACCTTAAAGCCCTGGACACTATGTAAATTTTGAACAACTATCTGTATTTTGTACAAATTATCAAATCAATTAAAGGTGATTTCATTTGATAGATCTACAATGTTTGCACAAGATCCATCCCAATTGGTTGAAGGAGGAGAACCAAATGGAATATCGAGGAAGCTATCACTATCTGATACTTCAATTATATTGGTCTGAGGACAAGGAAGTGCCATTCTTGGATGTAGTTAATTAAAGAATAGCACCTACTGTTAAATAATTTCATAATATATAATCAAAACAACTTTTATTAATTGAAGAAGGCATAAATAGGAAAAGAAAGTAGCTTTTAAGACAAATATTGAATATAAAATGGTAAAATTTGGGATTGAATATGAAATGGTAAAACTTAGAGATTGAATACATAAGCAATGTGTATGATAAAAGTAGCATTATGTAATCAAAACAGCCTCAAGGATTGAAGGAAGCAACGAAAGAGTACTTTTAATTCTAAAATCTTATGATGCTAATAATGAATTGTCTTTGGATTGGAGTAGAAATTATATTATGCAATCAAAGGTGCTTCTTAGCGATTGAAGGCAACATTAAAATAGAAGTTTCATGTTTTCAATTTTGTAATGACAATAATCATTTGGAGATTAAAGCAAATAGAGTAATTACAAGTAAAAAATAAAGTACTTACCATTTTAAACTTTGTCAATTTGTTTAAATTTTTTTATTGCTAATGTTTGAATATGCACTTTAATAGCTAAAAATAAAGTTATAAAAGATGAAGTATCTATTTTCTATACATGTGATTACAGGAAAAGTAAAACATAACTCTAACTTTAATATTTTAAAAAGCTAATACAAGCATTTTAATTTTCTTGTATTGATTGAATACAGACAAAACATAAAATAATATGGTTATTTTAGACATTTAAATGCCAAAAAAGTTACTGAAAGATGTAAAACTAAAGAAAATTAGAGTCACTTGCAAACTTTGTCCTCTTCTAAAGTTAGTGTGATCTATTTCTCATGATGAATTAAATTATCTACCAAATTAAATTACATTTCAAATCAAACAAAACAATTAAATGAAATGAAACCAAAAGATTTCACACTTCAAGTCAAGTCAATGTAAATAAATTTTTATTACATTAAAAATGGACTCCATAAAAAAATTTAAAAATTTATAATATTAGAAACTTTATATTATTATTATAATAAATAAAAAATAATAAGTAAAATCTATAATTTGATATTTTATAATATTTCGAGGACAACTAAAAAACTGTAATATTATTAAATTTATAAACAAAATGATATTGTTTATTATTTAAAAAAAAAAAACTACTTTAATAATATTTTACAATAAACTTTTATAGAAAGGAAGCCAAATTGCATCACTTGATTCCATTGTAGATTTAACTGATATATAGCATATAAGGCAGTAATAGGAATGTTATTTTACTATTTTTTTTTTGCTTGAAAGGAGATTTAAATTTGCACGATTAATTGAAAAATTAAAATTAAATATAAATAAACATTGTAATTGAAGCACATGAATAAAATGAATAAAAGATATGTATAAATATATGTGAATGACAAAAGAGGGAATTAAAGATAATAGTATAAGAATGTGTAATGAGACAATTTCTCCTCCCTTAATGTTTTCAGTGTCATCACAGGCTTCTTATTTCCATAGTGGGCCCGAGCTTTCCATTCAATTTTCACCTTCACTAATTAAGGCAACCTTAAAAGTAGTCATAATAATATAATGTTAATCTATAAAATCATTTTAATATATTTTGATTGCTAAATTTGTTCAAAAAGGTATTTGTGAAGTAAAAACAATGTTGAATTTAGAGCTTTGATGTGATTTGTAGTAACTGGATAAATTTCATTAATGGAGCACCTGCTATTTGGGATTTCTTGGTGTTTTATGTTTTAACTGTCACGGGGCCAACCTGAGCCAACCTCGTGCGACACCAAAACCACGTCTCGCCCAGCTCAAGGAGATCTGGTTGAGTTCGCAGCTTGGACTACGCCTTGTTTAATTTTGCAGGATTGTGACTATCGCGAACTCGGCCAACTTAAATAATGCAACTCAGATTATAAAGCAGTAATAATATAACAATGCAAGAAAATTACTTGAACACAATATATAGTGGGAAACTCGTTTATTTTATTAAGCCACAATAGAATGCAACTCAAGTCAATGTTCATGCAAGTCGACTGAGCCGAGAATGCTTACACAACATGCACTTGTTACAGCCCCACTTCGGGTTCCCACTTAGATTAATGAGGACAAAAGAAAAGCCCCTTCGGCTCGCCAAAACCTCAATCAGATTAGCTTACAATGCAACAGTGAATACTTGTGTACAGAATACAGATTTGCTTACGATATCATCCAATGTCATTCTATTTGCACTCAATCATGCAACCTATTTTGTAGCCATGAGCTCCAACAACTCGCGCCAAACCAGGAGCAAGACTTAGTCCATAGTGACTCGACACAACAACTTGATGCAACTCCGCAACAAACTCGCATAGGATCCACCACGCAATGTAACTCGGGTGAGTTGGCACTGCCATGACTCAGAATAGGAATCGCATTAAATGGAGTAGGAAACGCCACTACTTAGACTCCTATTAGAACACGCCTTTGACACCGCATTGGGTCATGACTCCAGTGTTGAGTTGGAGCACGACACCATTGAATGCATGTCATGACATGTATCCATGGGTGGGCAAGCCGAAGGATGAGTTGACTTGGGAGTGAGCCAAGTCGCTTTGGCACAAAGAAGAGAAAGTCATGAGGTTCCTGGACGAGAAGCCCACTCAGTCTTGAATTGAGTCCAGAAAGCTTACTCCCAGCACTGTGATGGTTTTAGCTTGGAGCGGAAGCCAAGTGCAGGCGTCAAGGGAATCGCCTAAGTTAGGTGGGGGAGAATGTAAGGGGATATTGTTGCTTGAATACAGACATCTGTAATGTATGCAATCTAGTCCGAATAGGCTTAATGATGGGGGCGTAATGACCTAGTCAATGCAGTAACAAAGATGATGCAACTTGGTTTCTTGAAGGATACATGTCATGACATGCATTCAATGGTGTCGTGCTCCAACTCAACATTGGATTCACGACCTAATGTGGTGTCGAAGGCATGTTCTAATAGGAGTCTAAGTAGTGTTGTTTCATACTCCGTTTGACGCGGTTCCTATTATGAGTCGTGGTAGTGCCAACTCACCCGAGTTACATTGTGTGGCAGATCCTATGCAAGTTTTTTGCGGAGTTGCATCGAGTCACTATGGACTAAGTCTTACTCTTGGTTTGGTGTGAGTTGTTGGAGCTCGTGGCTACAAAATAGGTTGCATGATTGAGTGCAAATAGAATGACATCGGATGATATTGTAAGTGAATCTTTATTCTGTACGCAAGTATTCACTATTGCATTGTAAGCTAATCTGATTGAGGTTTTGGCGAGCCAAAGGGGCTTGTCTTTTGTCCTTCTTATTTTTTATCTAAGTGGGAACCTGAAGTGGGGTTGCAACAAGTGCATGTTGTGTAAGCATTCTCAACTCAGCCGACTTGCATGAACATTGACTTGAGTTGCGTTCCACTATGGCTTAATAAAATAAATGAGTTTCCCACTATATACTATGTTCAAGTAATCTTCTTTCATTGTTATATTATTACTACTTTATAATCTGAGTTGCATTGTTTAAGTTGGTTGAGTCCGTGATAGTCACAATCTTGCAAAATTAGACAAGGCATAGTCCAAGCTGCGAACTCAACAAGATCTCCTTGAGCTGGGCGAGACGTGGTTTTGGTGCTGCACGATGTTGGATGAGGTTGGACCTATGACATTGAGTCACTATGGACTAAGTCTTTCTCTTGGTTTGGCGCGAGTTGTTGGAGCTCGTGGCTACAAAACAGGGTGCATGATTGAGTGCAAATAGAATGACATCGAATGATATCGTAAGTGAATTTGTATTTTGTACGCAAGTATTCACTGTTGCATTGTAAGCTAATCTGATTGAGGTTTTGGCAAGCCGAAGGGGCTTGTCTTTTGTCCTCATTATTTGTGATCTAAGTGGGAACCTGAAGTGGGGTTGTAACAAGTGCATGTTGTGTAAGCCGACTTGCATGAACATTGACTTGAGTTGCGTTCTACTATGGCTTAATAAAATAAATGAGTTGCCCACTATATAGTGTGTTCAAGTAATCTACTTGCATTGTTATATTATTCTTGCTTTATAATATGAGTTGCATTGTTCAAGTTGGCTGAGTCTACGATAGTCACAATCCTGCAAAATTAGACAAGGCGTAGTCCAAGCTGCGAACTCAACCAGATCTCCTTGAGCTGGGTGAGACGTGGTTTTGGTGCCGCACGAGGTTGGCTCAGGTTGGCACCATGATATGACATAGATCAAGGTGTGCAAGGTCATCCACTTGCTAATAATAGACAGTCGCAAACAAGGAGTGTCATTAACTCATACTAAGGGCACAAATTGCCCCAGTCTTTTTGTCAAGACAAACCACAGACAACAAACAAAAAAAAAGACAGGTCATGAGACGTCATCGCTCCTCTAAATCCTTCATGGGACATCCTTCAGGAAACTAGTAACATGACTCAAAATCAAATTTAAAAGACAATCGACAGACAACAATCAAAGAAAATAGAATTCTGATACATCGTTGCTTCTTTAAATCCTTCATGGGACATCCTTGAGAAAGCTAGTAACATAATTCCCATCATAAATTCAAATGAAAAGATAAGATAAATAAGTCAAAAAGTCAAAAAGCTAGTAAAATATTTGCCTAAACTTGATCTTGTTTGTTTGATTCATGTTGATTGATAGAAGGATTGATTGATAGAGCCTGATGTCAGGAAATACACATATTGGATAAGACTGTGAGTCTGGTTTCAATGTTATGAGTATCTGTATAAGGCATGACAAAGCTTGGTTTCAGAAAGACATGTATCATATAAGACGTTGAGTCAGTACCGTTGATGTGATAACCTGTGTAAGGCTATGTTTGATTGTTTGACCTTGTCGATTATGCAAGAAGGACTCATCCTATATAAGACATAGATTTTTTTTCCGATAGCTATATTTAGGAAGGACTCATCCTGAATAAGATACCAAATGGCTACCGTGATGATGTCTGTTTCTAGGAAGGACACATCTTGTAGCAGACATTTGTTGATCTGTTTTGATTGTTTTGTTTGGAAAGTTGTTTGATTTGACTTAGAGACATTGGTGACTTGTTCACCAGATTAATATGTAACTTGATATGACGTGTTGACAATTGATTGTGTGACGACAAACCCTAAAGGACTGACCTAGTGCGGCCTCGAGGGCTCATCAATTGATGGCCTTTCCTATGTTATACATGTAGAGACCTCGTAGTTTGACTTGACTTTGACTAATAAGACTGACTACAAATAGAAGACGTGTGTGAAAGTGAATGTGATGAACCCTAATGGATTGTCCTAGTGTGGCCTCGGGGGCCTATCGATTGATGGCCTTGCCTACGTTATACATGCAGAGACCTCGTAGTTCGACATGACCAATGACCTTGTCATATAGACATATGGATTGAATCATGATTTTATATAGACTAATCTAATGCCTCAGGGGCACATCGGCAGATGGCCTTGCCTACGTCTAGTCGCAGAGGCAACATAGTTCGGAAACGACAAAGACTGACAAGTGCGACTAACTCTGACTCTATTTTTGGATTTTCAAAATGTTTTGATTTTTTTGTCTTTTTGAAGTTTTTTGATGTTTTTGTGTTTTCTCAAGTCATTTTGCGATGTTTGTGGATTTTTCTAAGGTTTTACTTCGTCAACACAACTAATGGAAGAATCGATATAACACACGTCAAGTGTTTGCCCCTAGTCGAGTATAAGACCAATTGATTATGAATAGGATAAAATGGGGGATATGAAATGCACTCGATGTCAATCGTTCTAGGTTATGGGAAAGACTACCACTTATTATGAATGGTATATGCAAGTGATGGATATGAAAGATAAGGGATATGTACAGGGATAGGTAGTATGTACAGGGATAAGGACTATGTATAGGGATAAGGACTATGTACAGGGTAGTTAGTATGTACAGGGATAAGAACTATGTACAGGGAAGGCTAGATTAGAATATTAGTAGAAAAAGGAGCAGAGTCAAGTACAGATGGCACCTATTTTCCAGATTTTCACCATGGGAACTATCCAAAATGCCACCGAAGTGGTTTTCACTATTGGACGAATTATTTTTCTTTACTA
Organism: Sequoia sempervirens; assembly: GCA_007258455.2. NCBI lineage: Eukaryota > Viridiplantae > Streptophyta > Pinopsida > Cupressales > Cupressaceae > Sequoia > Sequoia sempervirens. Next base: position 49,632 of record VDFB02281256.1, read on the forward strand.
TTTTCTAGATTATCTAATTTTTTTGGTGTTACCAAGATGCCTGTTTGCCAGGTTTTCACCTTGGTAACGATTTTTGTGATTTTCTGATTTTTTTTGTATTTTTTGCTAATTAAGACAAGGCTCTCAGAAGCTATGCGTAGAACTTCTTCAGATGCAGACTATTGATTGGCAAGGACAATGGTTCGCCTTCAGGAGTAGAGAGTTGGTACGCTCCTGATCCAAAAGCTTTTGTAACAATATAAGGTCCTAACCAATTTGGTTCAAACTTTCCTTGTTTGTCTCTTTCTGCTTGATTCTTTGGGTTCTCCATTAAAACCGGGTCACCAATGTCAAAGTTTATGTTCAAGACCTTCTTGTTATAACTACGACGAAGGTGATTTTGATATGCTTGGAGATGGTCTAGTGCCTTCTGTCTTTGCTCATTCAAGAATTCTAACTCATGGAGTCTCAATACTCGGTTCTCTTCATCATCAATGTGGCCTTTCAAGGATACCCATAGGGAAGGAATCTCGACCTCAATAGGAAGAATAGCTTCAAACCAAATACTAGTGAATAGGGAGTGGCACCAGTGGGAGTACGAATACTTGTGCGATAAGCCCATAAGGCAGGATTAAGTTGTAAATTCCAGTCACAACCAACATCATTGACAGTCTTCTTGAGGATTCTAATGATGGTTTTTTTAGATGCCTCTACTTGGCCATTACCTTGTGGGTAGTATGGAGTGGAAAAGTGATGTTGAATATGAAATTGATCACACAGATGGTGGACTTCCTGATTCTTAAATGGGTGGCCATTATTAGTAATTATGGACCGAGGGACACCTTACCGACAAATGATATAATTTAGGATAAATTTAAAAATTTGTGTTCCGGTAATGTATGTCATAGGAATGGCTTCAATCCACTTCGTTAAATACTCAGTGGCAGTGATAATGAATTTGTGTCCATTAGATGATGTGGGGTGGATCTTACCTATGAGGTCGAGTCCCCATTGGGCAAAGGGCCATGGTGACGTTATAGGACAAAGCTCCTATGTTGGTGCATGTATCAAGTCTCCATGAACTTGACATTAGCAAAATTTCGTTATAAAGACATATGAGTCTTTTTCCATAGTAGGCCAGTAATAACCCAGTCTCATAATCTTTTTGGCTAAGGTAGGACCGCTAGAATAGGAACCACATATACCCTTATGCACCCCATGCAAGGTTGCTTGTGCTTCAATAGAATCAAGAAATCTCAATAGGGTATTATCTAAGGCACGTCTACATAGGGTGTCTCCGACGATGGTGTATTTGGCTAACTTGTGGAGGAATGTCCTATGTTGGTTGTTTGATAGGCCAGTGAGTATGACTTCGGCATGAAGGTAGTCATAGATTTCTTTGTACCATGGAGAATCAGGACCAACAATGTCACACACCATTTCAGAATCTGGGATATCGTAGGCTGGGACCAAAAGCTACTCCACCAAGAACTCAAACTTAGGCACGTTGTTAGGAATGTCGAGAAGTGATGCAATTGTAGCCATAGCATTTGCTACCCTATTTAAAACATGAGGTATCTGATGAAATTCGACCTTGTCAAAGTACTCTTTAAAGCTATTAGCCATGCGTTTGTAGGGAGCAAGCTTCTCATCCTTAGTCTCATAATCATCATTTACCTGTCTGATTACTAGTTGAAAATCGCCATATACTTGTAGGTGTATATGTCTAAAAATGGTCATATTAAGCTTGTTAATTAATTAAATATGATTTATTTAATTAATTCCCCTAAAGTCATCTACATATAAATAAATTTAATTATTTATTTATATCGTTCATTTTTCTAATTCTTCTACCTTTAATTAAATTAATTACTAACATTTCCATCTTTTCGCTTAATTAAATTAAATAAATTTTTATAATTTATTTATATTTAATTATCATCCTATTCTAGAGTTTAAATATTTTAAATATTTAAATAATAGAATATCTTCTTCATCTCATCTTTTACCTTTCGCTTGATTAAATTAAACAAATTTTTATAATTTATCTACATTTAATTATCAGTCTATCCTAAAGTTCAAATATTTTGAATATTTGAATAATGGAATATTCTTTTTCCCCGATTAAATATTAAATATTTTCCACCTCACCCTATTTTCATTTTAAAAACATAATTAAAATAATTTATTTAATTATGTGGGTTTCCATTTTCATCTCCACTTCCCAAATTTCTAACTCATGCTAACTCGCCCTTCCAAATTTGCATCTCATCCTTCGAAATGGAAGTTTCCCTTCGAAACTCAATGACGAAATTCGAAGAAATGGGAAACCTTCCATTCTCCTCTTCCACTTTCAAAAATCTCCCGCCATCCGTTCGAAACAAGCTTAATCCGGACCGTCGATCGATTCAGCCAATCAAACTCGTTCGAAAACTCTATAAAAGCCTGTGCTAATCCAAGCCTTGGTTAATCATCCACATACAATATGCATACTCATTCATATTCGCACACTTCATATACCCATTTACATAGCCATATTTTCACCAACATTTGCATACAATAGTAGCTTTAATATCATAGCAATATTTTTCATTTTAGCATAGTTTTCTTGCATTTTGCATATTATGCATTTTTGTTTTTATCTCGTTCTTCATGCTGTCATTTTGTTGAGCTCTACCTGCTGATCTGAGAGCCATTCAAAGCAACAAAAATGCTGAAGTTAGAGGAGGATAAGATGGTTTCGAGAAGCTGCTGTTACGGTTTTGCATATTTTGTTTCCTTTTCAACTTTTTTGATTTAATGTCTTATTAACATGTGTTTGATTTCATTTAAATTGATCCAATATCTCACAAACACATTAAAATGGCGCCCACCGTGGGGCTTTGCCCCGTTTTTAATATCTACTCGCAGGTTTTATTGATTTTTTTGATGCAAATCTGACAATTTTTGGACAAAACCGCAAGTTTTACCACTTTCTTCATATCTTCTACACAGATGCGAATTTTTCTACAATATTGTTACAAAGTCTTTTACATCATCTCAAGAGGCTACAATAAAAAAATTGAGGGTGTATCATCATTTTTGTAGAAGTTATCATAATTTTATTTTTTTTCATAAAATTGGTCTTCTGGACGTAAATCAGTGAATTTTTCAAAAAAAATTACATTTTCGGAAAGCTCTTTAAATTTTAATGGGGGTCTATGTTTTATAGATTTAATTTAGAGGTCAAATACAATGCAAAAAAAATATGATCTTCATTTTCTATATGGTTTCCATAAATCCACGTTTTTGAGAGCAAAACAGAGAATTTGTCTAACTTCTTTACATTTCTGGAAAAGTCTTAGAAAATTAACATGGATCTCTTCTTTGAGTTTTCATTTTTCAGATCAATAAAATCATCAAATACCGAAATCTAATTCGGCTATGCCAAAAACATGTCTCTAAAATTGCAAATTTTTTTGATGAGTTTATTTAGTTTTTTTGGCTGCATTACAATATCATTTTTTTTTATCTTGTAGGTGAATCATATGGAGCTAGAAAAGCATTGGGATCAATCAGCGCCCTTGAAGATTCCTATAGCGCCTCTGATGTCTGTTATAGCGCACTTTTGAAAAAGGCTGCAAATTGTAATTTGTAATTTAATTTGACTGAATCCGACGCGACCGCGGATAGTAATAACTTTAAAAGAATGAAGCAATCCTAGGGTAGTCACATAATTCAAAATCAACCAATCCTAGGATAGTCACTTCACTTTTATTTTGGGACTAAAAAGAACTCCATGTTTTTGTAAAGCAATATCTTCACCTAGCATAGAAAAACTGTTTATTTGGGCTTAAAAATGAACTCTTGCTTGCTTTGATTTAAACGGTGATAGGCCTATGCTCTCCCCTTAACTGGGTGATCAAAATGCCAAACTCGTCTATTCTATTTTATGCATTTTTAAGCTTTGATAAAACCTTTTAGAGAGCCTGCTCTTGTGGGAAAAAGTAATCACCCAAGAGGAATGACTCAAGTGGGTTCAAGCCAAAGCCAGGCTATTCCGCCCCACTATAAAATTTAAAGCGAATTTGGGAAAACCCTCTTTTTCCGGTAGTGTGCAAGATAACCATCCCCAAAGCCTTTGTTCTAAAGGTTGGGAGGTCTCCTGAGGGAGTTTATTATTGCCGCATCGAATGGAAATCCTTACTACGAACCTAGTGTAGTGGCCAGCTGAGTCAGTTGCCAAACATTCTGATAATCACAGTGCAAGGGGAGGGAAGAATCTGCCCCCAAGATACTCACCATATAACTTCCAAGGACTATTTGCTTAGGGGATCCGGTATCCACTTCCGTAACTCTGAGTACATGCCTAGAAAAGACAAAAACATGGGCGCCCCTTCGGGGGTGACACGGCTGTGTGAGTCGACGCAGTTCTAAGATTTGATTACTAGAATGACCTACTTGAGCATTTAAGAGTGAGTCTGTCTGAATTGTCTTTCATGTGGAAAACTTGTGAAAACATTTGATGAAAAACAATTCTTGATCAAATAATTCATGTTAGTATAGGGCTTTAAGAACAACTGTTTTCAAAATGTTTGTTGTGTCTTCCATTACATTAATTCAGATAAAGAGATCATCCAAAAGGAACATGAAGAACAACAACTGAAAGCCACTTAAGAGTTTTTCATATCATTGCTTCAAAAACATTCCCAATACTTTTCCCATGCTTAGGGATTGGAAGTCAACAAAATTTCCCAAAACAAAAAAAAATTAAAATATCCAACAAAAATCCAAGCAATAAAATCAATCCATCCAATTAATTCTTCCAATTTCATCAATTCAATCCCCTCACCTCAATCCAATCATTCAACCATTCAATCTAATCAATCATCATCTTCATCAAAACCATTTCATCCAATCAAACCAATCAAATCATCTTCAATCAATAATCCAAATGCAAGTCACTTTACATTTTCTTCCAACACATTCATATCCAATCACTTTCATCCTAATCATCCTTTTTAGCCACATCCTATCCATTTCATCTTAATCAATCAAGTCATCCAATCTAATCATTCCACATCATCACCATCACCACTTGTCAAAATGGTCATAATCATAAACAAGCCAAATCCTAATCATAAGCCCAAAATCATAATGCAAGGAGGCTATCCCTCTAGGCCAAATCATGACACAAAACCTAAACCTGAAGTCATAATTCAAGGAGTCCTTTTCTATAGTCCAAATAATGAAACGAAACCAAAACCTAAAATCAGACTTCGAGGGGCTTCTCCTTCCACCTCATACCAATCTTATCCATCCACTTCTTCGTATGTCAATGCCACATCAACCTATCAAGCCACATCACAAAAAACACATGTGAACTTAATTTCTACCTTGCAACAAGGCCAAACTTCCTCAAGTCTTAATGCCACCTTTGACAAAGGGAACACCAATCTAGTTCATGCACCCTCTAACTTTATCATACCTTCATCCAATCAAAATCAAAATCCTAGGCCAACACCTTCCACCCATACACCTACAAAGGATGTGACCCAAGGGCTACAAGCAAGGAATCAATTATCGCCATGTCATTCAACACATATACTTGAACATGCAAAAGAATCCTCAAACATCATGCCAAGTCCTTCAAGCCAATCATGTCATCCACAACCACTTGATCCAATTCAAGAGTCTCCCCTCTTAAGTCCAAGTTACCCTCTATCATGCTCTTATGTTGTTGACCATCAAGAACATGACAAGTCTCTCCATGAGAAATCCCCTTCCACCTCCATTCAAATAAGTCATGAGGTATGTCAAGAGAAAAATCCTAAACATGTGGAAACATTACCCCCTCATCCACATAAGGATCAACACCCTCCTAATGATTCCATTCATAGCATACCTAATACTATTCATGATCAATCTTCCATCTTTGATCAAGACCCCTTTTATGATCAAGAAGACCATGATGATCCTCTTAGCCAACTTTATGCATTCCATGGTCAAGAGCTTTCCACCTCACCCATCCATGATGCACAAACATCCACTTCCCTTGATGAGACATATGCCTCCCAAGCACACATAGAAGATCAAACAAATATCTTGGATCTAAGTGAACACAATGCTAATCAAGATCCTAATGATCCCCCATCACCCGCTATGGACCCCATTGCAAGTCCTCCATCCTATCCTATTGGTCTCTCCACCCTCATTCATGAATGTTCCTCCTTAGAACAACATCAAGCATTATCTTCTCCATCTAATAAGGAACTTGTGTCTAGTGTTTCACTTACACCTGGTTCCATTATCCACTGCACACCCCAAAACATGAACCACCAAAGTAAAGGTCTAGACCTTCATGACCAAGGTATTTTGGAGCCCATCCATGTCAAAGTCCCTCCATGCTCTTATGGCCTTGGACATACACCCCAAGGACAACAACCTAAAGATGTTGGTACTTCCTCCATGCATCCCAAGTCCACTTTCCATCATAAAGCCTATCGTATCCCTAAAACATATGTTGCCATTCCACCTCCATCATCCTACAAATGTCAAAAGCATGTGACCATACACCTTCCACCATCAACTTTACCACCATTACTACCAACACCTAATATCCCCATTATCCAATCCCCTTATCCCTCCATCCATAAAACCTCTAAACATCTTAATCACGACCAATCAATGCACACATTGTCTAAACATAAAGCTTCCACCTATTCCACCATACCCATGGGATTCAAAAGCAAGAATTTCAATGCCTCTACCTATAAAGTAAAAAATTCTAAAGGTTCTCATGCCTTAGGAAATCCATACAAAATATCAAATCCAAGTACATCTAAAAAGTTATATAAGCCCATACCTCCAAAAGTAAAGGCCAAAACTAAAATGGTTTGGGTACCTAAGAAAAAAGAAAATGAGGCGTTCACATCACAAAAATCCCAACCATCCACTTCCATCCTACATTCTCATTCCATTCAAAAGTCTCAAATTCCTAAAACCCACAAGCAAAATAAAAATCATAAAAATACTAAGTCTATGTGGGTACCTAAAACACTTCATCCACCACCTCCTAAGCAAACATCTCCATTGCTTCCTACACCCCATCCACATCAAAAGCTTCAACGTTTATTACAATGTGTGCAACCATTGGTCATGGTTCCCTTCCATTTCACAACAATCCCACATACCTCCACCTCCCCATCCTTCAACTACTATCCTACATATCTCCCCCATCATCTTCCTATGGTCCATGCTTTTGCATAAACCTTTCATCCATCCTTTTGCACAAGTCCTATTCAATCCACATCATCATCCACTATTCCCCATCCATTCTTACATAATACTTTCATAATCCGCCATCTACTTAATCCATCCCTTTCATGTCATATCTTACCAACATCTATGAGCATAATGACACTTGACATGGTCCATGCAATGACATCCATCTCTAGTGGGACTATCACCTTTCATGCAACTAGACACTGGAGTCCCTCCTATCCATATTCCCTCCTATCCAAAAGTCAAAAAGTCAAAAAGTCAAAAAAAAAATCATCACTGCCTCTTGCATCTCCTGCCCCAAGATCTCTACGTGGTCCCGACACACCTCGACTCTGAAATGATCAATCAAAATCTCTCTATTTATCAATGCCTCACATCATGCAATCGTGAACCATATCAAAGTGACCCATATCAAGTGAACTATATCAGTGACCGATATCAGTGACTCATACTAGTGCATCATATCACAGAACCATATCACCCAATCAATCCTATCAGGCAAACCAATACACAAATTTATCTAGCTCGATACCATATCAATCTGATCTACCATCAATCACTATTTGTTTTCTATCACAGAAAGCAAATTTATCAAAAAGGAAATCATTCATCTACTATTTGTTTTCTATCGCAGAAAGAAAATTTATCAAAAAGGAAATCATTCATCTATTATTTGTTTTCTATTGTAGAAAGCAAATTTATCAAAAAGGAAATCATTCATCTACTATTTTTTTTCTATTGCAGAAAGCAAATTTATCAAAAAAGAAATCATTCATCTACTATTTGTTTTCTATCGCAGAAAGCAAATTTATCAAACACTTTATCAATCATTTACTCTTTGTTTTTCTATTTTTGGGAAGCAAAGTTATCAGTTCATCATCATATCATCATTTCCATCAAAAAGGGGCATCATTTCAATAGGGGCATCTTTTATATCATTTGTCAGGAGCTAAATCACTCTCTCCTCCGCAGAATATCATTATCTGATACCGAATGTTTAACAAAATTTTCATAATCCATATCCTCATCCGTGATTTACCTCCCGAGGGGGCATCATCAGCAGCAACATCGAAAATATATCAGGGGCAAAAATCTTATTTTCTTTGAAGCAATGTGTTTTACACATCACTTCAAAGAGGGGCAAAATGTATACGTCTAAAAATGGTCATGATTAAGCTTGTTAATTAATTAAATATGATTTATTTAATTAATTCCCCTAAAGTAATCTACATATAAATAAATTTAATTATTTATTTATATCGTTCATTTTTCTAATTCTTCTACCTTTAATTAAATTAATTACTAACATTTCCATCTTTTCACTTAATTAAATTAAATAAATTTTTATAATTTATTTATATTTAATTATCATCCTATTCTAGAGTTTAAATATTTTAAATATTTAAATAATAGAATATCTTCTTCATCTCATCTTTTACCTTTCGCTTGATTAAATTAAATAAATTTTTATAATTTATTTACATTTAATTATCAGTCTATCCTAAAGTTCAAATATTTTGAATATTTGAATAATGGAATATTCTTTTTCCCCGATTAAATATTAAATATTTTCCACCTCACCCTATTTTCATTTTAAAAACATAATTAAAATAATTTATTTAATTATGTGGGTTTCCATTTTCATCTCCACTTCCCAAATTTCTAACTCATGCTAACTCGCCCTTCCAAATTTGCATCTCATCCTTCGAAATGGAAGTTTCCCTTCGAAACTCAATGACGAAATTCGAAGAAATGGGAAACCTTCCATTCTCCTCTTCCACTTTCGAAAATCTCCCGCCGTCCGTTCAAAACAAGCTTAATCCAGACCATCGATCGATTCAGCCAATCAAACTTGTTCGAAAACTCTATAAAAGCCCGTGCTAATCCAAGCCTTGGTTAATCATCCACATACAATATGCATACTCGTTCATATTCACACACTTCATATACCCATTTACATAGCTATATTTTCACCAGCATTTGTATACAATAGTAGCTTTAATATCACAGCAATATTTTTCATTTTAGCATAGTTTTCTTGCATTTTGCATATTATGCATTTTTATTTTTATCTTGTTCTTCATGCTGTCATTTTGTTGAGCTCTACCTGCTGATCTGAGAGCCATTCGAAGCAACAAAAATGTTGAAGTTAGAGGAGGATAAGACGGTTTCGAGAAGTTGCTGTTACGGTTTTGCATATTTTGTTTCCTTTTCAGCTTTTTCAATTTAATGTCTTATTAACATGTGTTTGATTTCATTTAAATTGATCCAATATCTCACACACACAGTAGGTTCTTAATTTTCCACTTGATTTCCATGCGTAACCTTGTCACTAGAGCTTCATACTCTGTTATGTTGTTAGTACATGGAAATGCAATCTTGAATGACTTAGGGATGGAATCACCTTGTGGTGTGATAAATAGTATACCTGCCCCGAAGCCATGATTTGTTTGTGAGCCATCAAAGTACAGTTTCCATGTTATGTTTGTGTCAATTGTAAATATAAACTCATCAGGAAAGTCCGCAACTAATGGGTGATATGCCTGTATTGGTGCGTCGGCTAACTGATCAGCAATGACTTGTCCTTTAATAGCCTTTCTTTCTACATACTAGATATCATACTCACTAAGTATCATAACCCATCTGGCTAGTCGCCCTGTTAACACTACCTTGCTGAGAAGATATTTTAGAGGATCGATTTTAGCAATCAGCCTCGTTTGGTGGTTTAGCATATAATGCCTTAGTTTTTGGATAGCAAATACTACTGCAAGACAGGCACGTTCAATGGTACTATAGTTGAGCTCATAACCTACCAAATGTAATCTAGAAAATGCACAAGAAAAGATTAAGAGCAAGCATGCAATACAAATCTAAATGCAATCTAATGCTAAGCAACAAAGAACAAAGGATAGTCAAAAATGTAAATAAAACTTGAACAATCTCACCAAATTTGTACCTATTTCCATGATTCATCTCGATTGCCCTTCTCCATTTTGCTGTTGTAGTATAATTGCCCTCAGATTTTCAATAGTTCGTGCAAGTATAGCCTAAGATAGTGATTTAGCAAAACATCGAAGATTCAAGATAGGTGCTCGCAAAAGTCATAAGATTTCAAAAGAGATTATATGATTTTGAGAGAGATTGGAATGATGAAGACCAAATCAATTTATAGAAAATTGATCATTCGAACAACAGGCCAGGATTGAAAGATCAACAAACGGTTGAGATTGACTAATTAGACATGCATTTTGATAACTGTCAGTAATGACATGAGTGATAAATTAGAAATAGAATTAAAGATTAAATAAATGATTTAATTTGCAAGTTTGGTATTCGAAAAGAGAAGAATTATCTTTGCATGACAAAGATGAATATGGATTAAAGCAACTCTTTGTTCGAATGCATGCACAAGGTTTAATTAATTAAATAGGAATATTTAATTAATTTGCATGTACACGCAAATGAGTTAAAACTAGATGATTGAATGATTTGACAAAGAGATTACTCGAGAACGCCACTCAGACATTAAATCAAGAATTAACTAAGCAATTAAAATAGATGTCGAGTCGTGTCAAAGTGAATACTTAGATAACTCACACAATTTATCTAAATATAGAGGAATGCGTTAAAATAGAATTCATGAATTAAATAATTCATTTAATTCAAGATTTGATATTTGAAGAATAATTAAATAAATAAGATTTATTTAATTAAGTGATGAAGGGATTTAAATGAATAATTAAATAAATAAAGAATATATTTAATTATAGTTAAAGTATGATAAAGAGTAAATTAAATAAGAATTTATTTAATTTGACAAGGATAAGGTTAATTAGTAACATAATTAAATAAAAAGTGTTTATTTAATTAATCAGATAGAATAAAGAAAAGTGTGAATTAATTAAATAATTAAGATTATTTAATTAATAGAAGAATTAACAGAAGATGAATTAATTAAATAATTAAGATTATTTAATCAATATAAGAATTAATGTTAAGATGAATTAATTAAATAATTAAGATTATTTAATCAATAGAAGAATTAATGTTAAGGTGAATTAATTAAATAATTAAGATTATTTAATTAATAGAAAAATTAACAAAAGATGAATTAATTAAATAATTAAGATGAATTAATTAAATAACTAAGATTATTTAATCAATAGAAGAATTAATTAAATAATTAAGATTATTTAATCAATAGAAGAATTAATGTTAAGGTGAATTAATTAAATAATTAAGATTATTTAATTAATAAAAGAATTAATGTTAAGATGAATTAATTAAATAATTAAGATGATTTAATCAATAGAAGAATTAATGTTATATTATTATTATTATTCAAGTAATCTGCTTGCATTGTTATATTATTACTACTTTATAATTTGAGTTGCATTGTTTAAGTTGGCCGAGTCCATGATAGTCACAATCCTGCAAAATTAGACAAGGCGTAGTCCAAGCTGCGAATTCAACCAGATCTCCTTGAGCTGGGCGAGACGTGGTTTTGGTGCCGCACCTATCATGGGGCCAACCTAAGCCAACCTCGTGCGACACCAAAACCATGTCTCACCCAACTCAAGGATCTGGTTGAGTGCGTAGCTTGGACTATGCCTGTCTAATTTTGCAAGATTGTGACTATCATGGACTTGACCAATTTAAACAATGCAACTCAGATTATAAAGCAGTAATAATATAACAATACAAGCAGATTACTTGAACACAGTATATAGTGGGCAACTCATTTATTTTATTAAGCCATAGTAGAACGCAACTCAAGTCAATGTTCATGCAAGTCAGCTGAGCGAGAATGCTTACACAACATTACAAAATTAGACAAGGCCTAGTCCAAGCTGTGAACTCAACCAGATCTCCTTGAGCTGGGTGAGACATGGTTTTGGTGCCGCACAAGGTTAGCTCAAGTTACAAAACTTAGCACACATAACTTAGAGGCAACATATATAACATGCCTTTATATATTCAAAATGCAAAGGTTTAATAAACAATTAATTAATTGCCTCCAATTTTCAAAAAATACAGGAGTGCAGAAAAAAATACATTTATCCTCTAGCTTCATTTCATGCCAATTGAAGACAACATTTTTCCCCTTACGTAAATAATTAATTATTTATTTTTTAATCAAATGCACGATAATAATAACTAATTCATAAAATATTTTACAATAATCATTTAATCAAATATTTGCATAATTTCCAGCATCAAATATCGACTGAACAATTAGTTGTAGGCCATTATTTTATTGCTTCTAATATCTTTGTTGAAATAGTGAGTGTGTAATACACTGTGAGGGACATTGTATGTGTCAAATTCCACACATTTTCCAGCATCCTTCCCCACATACACCAAAATGGGAGCTCAAGATTTTGCATAGATTGTGCCTTGCCATCAACAAGTTGATGGGAAAGGATGGGCAGAGTTTGCAAGGAGAAATACCATGAATGTTCCTTATACTCAAGGAAAATGTGAAACCCCTAGGTGGTTCCCTTGTCACATGTAAAGTGCAGTTTAGTAGAGTATTGAAACACTAAAACTAAGCATTTTGTAAGTTATTTTAATTGCACATAATCATGAAGTAACACCTACTAGCTGCAACCTAAAACTGATCATATACTATTAGGGCTCAAATGCTAATTCCATTCTGACTATGATATCGAGCCAAATTCTAAGTTTGACTGTAGAAAGGTTATCTTAGCTAACAAATAGTATGAAGCCTACATAAATGACTGCAAAAAGGTTATTTTTCCTTATTTAGTTTATTTGGCCTTTATTAGCAAGCAAATTATGAAGCTTACAGGTGTGAGTTGAAAGAGAGTTATTGGCTTGAAATATATAGCCTTGTGGGTCCTCTCCCCTAAGCTAAATACAATAAATATTATAAAATAATATATGCAATCCCTTCATTCATTTCATAAACAATTCATGGTGATTAAAAATGATTTTATTTAATTAACACTTGGCATTAAACAACACCCCTCCACTCTATATGGCACTAATAAATTTCTTTTATCTCTTTCCCAAAACATACATGCCGCTTCAACAACCCTAACCATAAATTTCTAACATACGGGCTTGCTTTTTTTAACCTACATAGGGGAGACTATTGAGACGAATCCCACGAAATGGTACCAATAGAGACCCACATCCTCTATTTCATACATGTTATCATAAAGGATTGCATGACCTTGGGGGCACTGCTAAGAGAAATCCTAAAGGGTACAAAGAAGATTAAATGGGGAAACAGGGGGAAACAAAGACCCCATGACCTATTGGAGGGGAAATCCTTTTGTTGTTGATATTAGGAAGGATCTCTTGAAGTGTAATGCTTCTAAAGGTCAGGATTGGAAATCTCGACTTTATATTTAGGTAATTAAGTGACTGTCCTCTCCTTTCCTCTTTCTTTAATTAGGATTGCATTTCTACAGTCTAATCGTGTTTCTTATATGTTGTTGTGAATCCCAATCCAAATACCTGCAAAACAAGGAGATTAAACACCTTAAGTTAGATATTGCAAGCATAAACAAGGATTCCCCATGGAATCCATTTACAATTCAAACTAGGAATGAAAATATGCAAGAAATAATACAAGAGATGAAACAAAGATGAAATCCTAATTTAAATAGCAAACTCTTGATCCCATGGGGGAATTGGTGCCAATTTGATGTGAAAATTTGGCCCTTTCTCAATTCCTATGCTAGCTTTGATGATTTGGTGAAGATTTTGATCCACTTTGATGAAGATTGATGAATACTCCAAGCTAAAATCTGCAAAAAGAACCTAGCTAAGAACTCAATGGTGTGAAACTTGATAGATATTTGAGCATGGTAACTTTACTCAAATTGTGGATGATCAAATGAGGAGAGGAGCTCTTCATTTATAGAATGCCAAGATGGATGAATGTCCAAAATAGAGCAATGTGGGACTAACATTCATCCAATGGCATGATGCCACTTGTCAAGCTATGAATGGGTGGAGGATGTGCAAGATTTGGGGAATGTGCCAATAAATGCATGAATTTGAAATTCAAATTTGTTGAAATGACTTGTGAGAGGGAAGGGAAAATGCAATAAATTCCACTTGGCTCAAGACAAAGGACATGTAAGATGGAGTTATTGCCTTGTTGGAAGGACATGTCAACTCACATTTTTGAATTCAAATTTGGGAATATTCCTTCAAAGATGCCTTTTTTTGAATGAAAATAGGGAATTATTAAATCAAATAAATGATTTAATTGTGCAAGTTGCAAAATCTAGAGGATTTGAGTGATTAGGATTAAATTAATCAGGATTTGATTAATTTAAGGGGATATTTAGCTGATTTGACAATTTGATTTAGATTTTTGGATTAATTTAAATCAAAAAGAGAGGAATATGATAAGAGGCTAATTAAATAAAGATTTTGATTTATTTAATTAAAAGGGATGGTGTTAGATTAAATCAAATAAGGTTTTAATTTATTTAATTTAACAAATAGACTTTAGAGATTTAATCAAGTAAATTGATTATTTAATTAAATAGGGATAATTAGATCAGATGAATTTATTTAATTAACAAGGGAAAGTGACTTAATTAGACAAAATAATTTATTTAATTAAGAGATGAATATTGATGAATTTAACCAAATAAGGGAATTTGATTAAACAGTTAGACCGAGGGATGATTTAGGAAGAAACGATGTTAGTAGATCAGAGTGTGATATCAATCTGTATATTTTCGATGTCTACAGTTGCTTTACATGATTGGTTGAAAGAAGGGCAAGAAGGTTATAAAAAATCTTAATTATCCGACCAGTGTGACCACAGGTGTGTTTGGTTTCAATGTGGTATGGCTGGGTTTTTTGGTTCAATAAATTTCCCTTGATCAAGGAGCAACAGAAAGCCCATTTTTTGACTACTTTTACAAATTCCCCACAAAATTTTCAGATGTAGGCCTAGGGCCCTTCATTTGTAGGGTGAGTTTAAGAAGCCAAACAAAAGTGAGGATGAGGTAAACAAAATTTTATTGCAGGAGGTTTGTTTTGGTCAAAAAAATTGAGCTAGCTGGTTCTTGATCTATCAACAAAGAATGAAATAAAGAAGCTAACATCTAGATGTAAATGTATTTATGTACCAAAAGTAGATTGAGCAAAGAAATTAAACATACCTATTTTTTTCTTCACTGTCGTACTGTTTTGAATGTGTTCTTCTACAAGCCTCCTTTTTACCAAACTCTCTGCAAAGGTTGTTCTTTCTAAATGTAGTAGACTGGTGGTATTTCTAGTCTTACAATTAGAAGTCTATTTGTAGGAAACAGGAGGCGGGGAAATTTAGGCAACAATTATGTTGCATTAATGAGGTAAAATATCCCATTCAACCACTTCTACGAGCTGACTGTGAAAATGGGAGTAAAAAATATCTATACCTAATGACTTAAATGCACTTATGATCCATTACTCAGGGGACAACGCTGTCATGGAGGACAATCTAAGGGAGATCTATTGACAAAATTAATTCTCACTTCTAGAAGTTGCATGCCTATGACATTATCACAACAACAAGCATATTCCCACATTATTTTAAATGATAGCACCTTCTGCAATGTAAGCAAAGTTTGGTTTATGTTGTACAAACATTCAATTGAATGGGATTGCCAGGTGTAAAGCGTTTGTCAGAAATGATGTGATTTGGATTTGATCTTTGCGTTCAAGTGTAATAAGTGAAATCTTGTGGGATTTGGTTCAAATTGAATTTTTTTTGGCTTTTTGAAAGCTTCTCCCACGCCTACTATTGTCTTTTCAATAGGAAATGATTGACAGTCAAAATTATTTCAATCATAGGATAGGTTCTCTAAAGAAAGGGCAACCATGGATTGTAAAATTTAGGTTGCTCTCTCTCAAATTGGATACTCCTTTGGCATAAAATATATGTCGAGATGAGTTTCAAAGAGTATATTTTTTATATTTAAAATAAAGTATTTTTTTTATATTTTATTTAAGAGTTATTTTATTATTAGTATATATTATTTTAAAATAAAAAATAAAAAATTCAAGAATCTTATGGTCTAATATATAAATCTAAAATATACATATATTTAAAAAATTATTATTATTAAATTAAGGCCCACGGCCTGGTTGGGTTAAACTAGCTTCAAAGGAGTTAGTGGAGGTTGCTTGGGAAAAACCAATGGAAGGTTGGTGGAAAATAAACTTTGATGGTGCTTTGAAAGGGAACCCTGGACCATCAGGTGTAGGGTTCATTATTTGAGATTGGAAAGGGAATGTATTGGAATTGGGGGCGAAGAAGTTGGAAAAGGAACAAATAATGCAGCTAAAGCTTCAACAACATTAACAACAATTAAATATGCAAAAAAATTGGGAGCTTCAAAAATTCATTTAGAAGGGGACTCACAAATCATTGTTCAAGCAGTGATGAAGGGGAGCATTGGTGTGTGACACCTTTAGAACATAATTGTAAAAATTAGAGAGGAATTAACTTCATGCAAAAAAAAATTTGTGAGTCACATAAGAAGATCAAGTAATGTGGAAGCCGACGTCCTCTCTAAATGGGCTTTAACATTTAGAGAAATTGGTGAGTTGAGAGTTGAAGACTTAAGGAGTGTGGATTTAGTGGAGTGAGTTAATGAAGGTGGCAAGTACGTTACATTTAATGGGCAAGAATGTGGGCAAATTGAAGCAGTTTTGACATGACTGGTGTGTTGAAAATTGAGGTGTTTTCTTAGCTTAATACTATGTAAAACTTTAATATTGTCGATCTAAATATGCTTTTCCTTTGTTATAGATTCTTTGTGTGTGATTATCTAATTAATCCATTTTACTGTTTGTAGAATGTAGACAAAAGTTGATAGAAGAAGTAGATAGGATATTAGAAAGATTACACAAGCATATACTGTGGAGAAACCCTTTCAAGAAAAAACTCCACCAAGAATTAATCTATTATTCAATCTCTAAAGTAGATTACAATAGCTCCAATTCTTGCTTGAGAATGCCTCTTTTCCTTCACCAAAACTTCTTCACAACCCTCAATAAAATTGATACACACTCTCTTCAACTTGCTTGAGATAAATAGACTTTGATCAACTTTTTAAACTCAACATGAGTTACAATTACAATGCTCAAGCCCTATCCCTAAAAGGTAGGCCTATCTCATGCAAATAAAGTTATGTCGTGAAGAACAATGTCAAATCCTCATCTTCATGCATTTGGGCATCCCAAACTGAAGTAGCAACTCAACCTTTGTTCTGTAAATATCTTGAAGGCCTCATCCTCAAAGTAGGCGGCCAAAAGAGGTCCCACTTAACTGAGCCTTCTGAAATATCTCAACATGCAAAGGAGTTAATTCCAAGAAGCCAACTTGGGTTCCCAAGTTGGGTCCAAGTCATTTATTGTTAACTAAAACATTTCTCAACACCATTTATGCAAGAATGGTCATCCCCTATTAACTAGAGGTAGTCCCTGTTATCTATCATGCAACTCAAGTGATTAGCCATGCATTCCAAGTTAACTAAAGTCAACTAGCATTCAACTAAAACTAACTGAAAATAATTGAACCATAACTAAACTAAATTGAATTGAACTAAACTAAACTAAACTAATTATGAACTAAACTAAACTAAACTAAACTAAATTGATATGAATTGAACTGAACTTCATGCATGCAAACATCAAACCCTAACTCCTAGGATCTTTACATGCATTCAAAAGTGTTATCTCTTACTATGAATAGTTAACTGAACTCAAGGTGAGTGTCACCTACCATGTGGGCACCCCATGTGACCTTATTATTTAGGAAATCATAATGGATGCCCTTACATGCTCCTAACATTTATAATTAATTACAAATGTTAATTAACATGATTATTTCATCAAATATTAATCCCTTCCTAATCCTAGTGTTGTTGAACACATTACAAGGACTTAGGAGATACATGAAATAAATAATGTTTAGGATTGCAATTAAATGGCATCCTATTTCCAACATGGTGAGATGGTGTGAAGGTTGGTAGTGACATTCCTAGTATGAGTTGTAATTAAGATGGATTGAGTTTTCCAAGAAAATTAGAACCTTTCAGCCCTCGCATATCAATGACTTCATTTGTGTTTGGTGTGGTGAAGAAGGCACTAAGAAGGTATAGTTGTGGTGGTGGCACTATTGCAACAATGCTCCAATGGAGGCGAATTTCTCTCCTCTCAAAGAGACAATTATGCCCTTTTATGGTGATGCAACTGAGAAGAGATTAATGGGTATGTTTCTTTTTAATGATGGGAGACTGGTGCAGTGTGTGAGGATGAATTTGGGAAGGGATTTTAGAAATTTAAGGCATAGGTATAGGACCAACATGGACGTGTATTCTTTGATAGTGGCATGGGGATTGGACCTGGGAGAGAAGATGACAACAGTGAGAGAGGTGATAAAAACAATTGTTCATAGAGATTTCTTGGATGGACTAGAGACAATACTAGAATGGGTAGTACCAAGCAAAGGGCTTGACATCCGAGATTGAATTGAGAATGAAGAGCTTGAAGGGTCAGTGGGATGCATACCTTTTGTGCATTGGTCAGAGGATGAATTGAAAGTTTGTTGCAGAGAAGAAGCAAGACTCAAATAGGAAGCTTTAAAACTCTTTGTGGAGTTGATGAAAGTGGAAGCAGTGATTTCCCTAGCGAAGGTAGAGGTGGAGTGAATGGAAGATGGAGAGAACCACCAGTGGAAGAGGAAGGAAAAATCAATCTACAAGGATGGAATGGAGCCAAGTAGCTCAAGCAAAAATTAAAAAGCATTTTACTATGTTTTTTCTATAAATTTTCATGTTTGAAACACTACTCTTTGGTCTTGATGGGGGATGAAACATATTCGGGATGAATGCGTATTAATCGTTTATGGTAAAGTGACTAGTTTTTGGTCAATGGAGTTGTTAGAAGTTTAGCACAAATCTTTTTGAGTTATTTTTAGGTGAACAGAGATGTAGAAAAAGCTAGCCAACATGTTAATGTGCCTTTTGAATGAACTCATTTCTAGTTGTAGGTGGTTTTTTTGGGTGGTTGGAAGAGAAATTGAAATCAATGATGTAATCTTATTTTCAAGCAATATAAAATCTTATTACCAAGCAAAAAAAAATTATTATAAAATTGAATTTTTAAAAAATAATATATAAATGTATAATATTTATTATAATTTCAAAAGAAAAAGTGCCCTAGTACTTGTCTTTATACTATTGTAATTATTGTATTTAGATTTGAAAAAAAAATGTAAGTTTTATTAATGTGAATAAACATAAGTGCAAGTTTTGTTAATTATAGTGTTTTAGTTATTTGCATGACCTTTCCTAACTTTAATTATATCCTTAACCCTAACCCTAACCTTAACTCTAACAATAAATTCTAAATAATTATCTAAATCCTAGACCTATTTCTAACCCTTATAGTCATAACACTATCTATAACTATTGTTATAACCTAACCCTAACAATTAAGAATTGTAGAGTGGCATTACAAAAAAATCTATGAATTAATATTGAGAATAAGATTTGGAATAAAGATATTAGATGAAAAAAAATGTAGTATTATATCGATTAATCATATTTTAGTGAGTTTTTTTAGATTGCCTAGAAGGGTAGCCCACTCTCACTTGGGATAGGCTAAGATCCTTTGGTCATTATGGGACCTTGAGATGTTTGAAGTGTGAGAGTGTTGAAGAAGACAATAATCATCTATTCCTTCATTGTAGTTTTGCTCGTTATTTATGGTCTTGATTCCTCTCTAGATGGGGTTTATCGTGGGTCCTCTCAAAGGATATCCCAAGGATGTTGAAAAGTTGGCATCTTAAAGTAAGAAGCCCTAGTTTGAAGCTCTTCTGGTATGCTACCCTGACTAGTATCGTGTGGAATCTTTGGTTAGAAAGAAACAAGTGTATTTTCCAATAGTCGTGGAGGTTGGAAGATAGAATTTTAGATTTAGTGGAAAGCACGATTGATGAAATCAGTGAGATGAATAGGGGCAGCAGTTGGTCAATCAAAGCTCATGAGACGGTCTGGGGGAATGCTTGGCCTTGTTTTAGATGGTTGGATCATCTTCCTACTCCTACAATCTCTCGCTCAAGTCATGATTTGCTACACTCTCTAAAGGGTGACTAGTTGAAGCTCAATTTTGATGCTGCTTCCAAGTTCAATCCAGGTGTGGCTGGTGGCAGTGGTATTTTTAGACTGGTCAGGCCGTTGGTATGTATGCTTTAGCTTGTGAGACCAAGTTTAATAATCTAGTTGAGGTGAGATCTCTTTTGTGGGGTCTGATGATAGCTAGGGAGAAGGGATGGAAGAAGCTATGGGTGGAAGGGGACTCAAGTTTGATCATCGAAGCTTTGAAGGGAAGAGAAACACAAAATTGGAAGTTGGGAGTCATTATAAAGTGGGCTAATTGGGTGATCAAAGCATTTGATGCAGTGAAGCTTTCACACATCAAACGAGTTAGGAATCGAGTGGCTGATTGGGCTGCTAATACTAGTGTATCCATGTAGAGTGAAGTTGGGGTCTATGTCAAAACTTGGTGGAGAAACTTCCCTTTTGAGGTTGTAAAATTAATGCAAGAGGATAGTAAGGATCATCCCCCTAATTGAAGGCGTCATCTATTGGGCTAGGTCTTGTGGCCGATTGGTGTTGTCTGGGTTGGGTCGCTTGTTGTTGTTCAAGCATAGCTTCCTATGTGTAAGGTGTAATTTTTGTATGTTAGATGTAAGCCACATTCAGGTTGTTTCTCTTTGTTGCATTATAGTTCTTGGACCTAAACCAGGTTTTTATTATATATATATATATTTTAGTGATTTTTATTAGTAATATTTTATTTTTTAATTTATTTTAATTTTTGAATGATTTTAACCATAATTTTTATCTTATTCTTAATTCTAATCCTAATCCTAATTATAATGTTTTTAGGATTATAAAAATTAATAATAATATTTTAATTATAATTTAATTAATAATTATAATAATTTTTGTTATTTTAATTTAATTCTTATTTGTATTTATTTATGTCTTGAAGTTAATAAAATTCAGAAAATAAAAAAGTGGCAATCTCAAATAGTTTAAGATTTAATTTATTTTTTTTATTTTAATTGTGTAAAATCAAATTCGTAGGAAGATTATCTTGCTTTAATTTAAGTTTTATTTTATCATTTTAATAATTTTAATAATTTTTAAAGTTAAATATCTAACATGATCACTTTAAAAAGATTATATTATATTTGAAAAGATAAAATTTTAGTTTTTAATTGGTTGAAAAGCAACTTATTAATAACTAATTAACCAAATGAGTCGAAGTAAATGGTAAGTTTTTCAAAAAAATATAACTAGCAATCACACTTTGGTGTGCAATGGGTACGCCGAAGATGTGTGGAAGGTAAATTAGGGAAAAATTTTGTCTATTTTTTGCATACATTTATGCAGTATACATGAGGTCAATTGGTAGTCCATTTAGACAATGATGTTTTTTGTGTAACAAAGGTCTTAAATTTCAATGGAAAAGTGACAACTTCAAATCAATTATGCATCCACTTGCAAGGATCTACACACAACTATTTCAAAACCTATAAATTAGGAAGATAATCAAGCTCCATTACCAATAGGCTCTTGTAATGCTTCAAATATGGAGAGAGGGAGAGAGAGGGAGAGGTAGGGATGGAAAGAGGGAGAGATGTAGAGGGAAGAGCAAGAGAGATGAAGGGGTAAGGCGATAGAGATAGAGATGGAAATGAAAATGGAAATGGAGATGGAGATGGAGGAGAGGAATATGGAGAGAGGGAGATAAATAGAGAGAGTTGATAGAAGGATAGATAGAGATGGAAGATGTAAATACATCTAGAGATGGAGAGAGAGGGAGAGAGAGAAGGAGAGAATGAGAGAGGGAGAGATAGAAAGAAAAAGATATAGGGAGTGATATATAAGAGGTAGAGATGGAAAGATGTAGGGGTAGAGAGACATGGAGAGATACTAAGATAGAGATAGAGGGAGTGATGAAAGAAGAAATATGGAGAGATAGAGATAGAGGTAAAGAGATAATAGAGATAGAGGTATAGATAGGAAGGGAGAAACAAGAGTGGGTGTGTGTATGCATAAGAGAGAGAGGGTGATAGTTATGTATAAATATATAGAGAGGGAGGGAGAGGAAGGAGAAAAATAGAGGAGATCAGAGAGAGAAGTATAAAGATATAGAAAAGAGTGATAGGGAGAGAGGGGGAGAGAGGGAGAGGTAGAGATAGAAAGAGGGATAGATAAGGATAGAAAGGAGAGATGGAGAGATAGATACTGTTGAAATTTAATGCCCCCTTTGATGACCCATCACTGATATCCGATCTGAGTGATATTCCATGGGTCATCTTGCATGTGTTTCCCTTGAAGTGTTCTTGAAATTGGCTAAGTCTAAGTTATTCGAGTTTATGGATTGTCACTTACCCGCTTTTGTCATGCCTTCCCTATCGCTCCCTTCCTGAAAGGAAGTTGGGTGATTAGAAATAGCTTCCTACACTAATCTAAGCAAGAGAGAGTTACAAATTTTTTGTTTTGACACGTTATGTTGTTACAATATGAGATACACAAAGAGAATAATGGAAATAGAACAAGTACACAAATGCAATAACAACAGATCTATACATGGGGAAAACCCTTTCGGGTAAAAAACCCCACCCTCCAAAAGCACAATACTTCCTCTATTACTTCAAATAATGAATACAAGATGTCACTAAGTACAAATCTTCTTCAACAAGTGCTTCAACACAAACACCTGTTTTGGAGTGATATTGGTAGCACTTCGTTACCTACAAACAAACTATGCATTCTACAACTCAAGGAAATCAATAAATAGAGTGTTACAATCTTCAAGAAGCATCTAGAAGGTGAGGGGCTTCCAAATCCACATGGTACAAAATCCAACACCTTATCCATGTATTTGGACACATATACAACATTCCCTTACACCCCTGACAAGTGTCTAACATGTAAATATTCTTCTTCCAAGATTGGGAACCTATAATATGCTAAAAATAGCTTATGAAATATTCCTTACACATCTTATAGCTATCATAAAAAATTTAATGGCTGACAACACTTATTGTTGTAAGAGAATCTATCATAATTGACTAAAAATGGTCGATTCTCTTACATCATGTCATAACCCATCTTGGGTGCCAACTTTCTCCATGCATTCAAAGATGCCTTATGATGCATCATAGAATCTGTCATATGCCATAGATTCCAAAGTGGCTTGGGATGATGATGTGTCATCCAGTCACCTCCAATGGGGATGCCACCCAGCCGGTGGGTCACAATTTGTGATGTGACACCATAGGCATTTAAATAATAAAACAAATACATTAATTACATCAATTAAATTAATGTTAGGACTCTAAGGTTGAGACACCTTAATCCAAACATTCTCCCACTTATCAAAGACCTTCCAAGATCCATACAGAATCACATGCTCAAGGCCCTAAGGACCATGGAATCAGAACACCATTTGAACTTCTTTGTGCTCACTGGTTTTGTCAATGCATTTGCAACATTCACTAGAGTGTCAACCTTTTCCAAGTTCACCTTTCCATCTACCATATCACAAAAAAAATGATACTGAACATCGATGTGCTTTGTTTTGCATGAAAGGTAGGATTCTTTGATAAACAAATTGCACTTTGATTGTCACAAAAAACAGTAATTTTTCCTACATCTAAACCAATATCAAAACACAATCCTCTTAAGCCAAATGGATTCCTTACAAGCATGAGTGGCTGCCATATACTCTACCTCTGTCATGGACAATGCGACTACAGCCTGCCGCTTACTCATCCAACTGATAGCACCACCAAACATCATAAACACATAACCACTAGCAGATCTTTTGTTGTCAATGTCACCTGCATAATCTAAATCCACATATCCTCGAATGCTCAAAAAATGTTGAGGTCTAGTAGGATAACCATGAAAACACAAGGCATACTCATAAGTGCCCCATAAATATTTGAACACCCTCTTAACCACACCCCAATGCACCTGTGTAGGGTTAGCCATCAAATGACTAAGGACTCCCACTACTTGGGAAATTTCTAGTCTCGTACATACCATCGCATACATTAGACTACCAACTGCACTTTCTTATGGTACTTTGGTCATGTCCTACATCTCAGTAGAATATTTTGGACAATCATTCACATAAAACTTCATTCCTTGTATCACAGGAACAACTAACTGTTTACAATCTACCATGTTGAATCTCTCCAACACAGAGTTCACATACTTGCTTTGGCTTAACCAAATATTTTTGTTAGCTCTGTCTCTCGTGATTTCCATTCCCAGAATGTACCTAGCTGCACCTAGTTCTTTCATCTCAAACTGTACTGATAATTGAAACTTCAAATCTGAAATCATACTTCTACCATTCCCAATAAACAACATATCATCTACATATAAGACAATAATGAGAATGTGACCATTATTAGTTTTAAAGTATACACAATGGTTAGATTTAGATCTCTAAAATCCAAATGACAACACATAGGTATCAAACTTCTGATACCACATTCTAATGGATTGTTTCAAACCATAAAGAGACTTCTTCAATTTGCAAACCAAATTTTCTTTACCCTTTTCAATGAAATGCTTTGGCTGTGACATATAAATCTCTTCCTCCAAATCACCATGAAGGAATGTTGTCTTCACATCCTTTTGTTCCACTTCTAAGTCATATGTTGTTGCAAGTGACAATAGAAGTTGGATAGATGTCAAATTTTCTACAAGATAGAATATCTCCCCGTAATCAATTCCCTCCACCTAAGAAAATCCCTTAGCGACCAACCATGCCTTATACTTCTCAACACTACCATCAAGACCACACTTTTACTTGAGCACCCATTTACAACCAACAGGTTTATGTCTAGCAGGAAAAGGTACCAAATCCCAAGTCTTATTTTTCTTTAATGAATTCATCTCCTCGTCCATGGCTTGCATCCAAGAATCTAAATCATTCATACCCAATGCCTCTCTAATAGTCCTAGGCTCATCAATATTGGTAATCAAGGAAAATATACAACTAGAATCAAATAATAAATAACCAAACCAAGTTTTGGTTGCCACCTAATTCATGTAGACCTCCTCAAAGGCTGAGGTTGAGGCTCTCCTTCTTCAAAACTTTCAGAGCTACTTGAGCTCTCCTCATCATCAAAACCAACAGGAGTACTTGGTTCTTCTTTCTTTGAAGTAGGTGGAATATGCTCTACCTCCTTCATCTGTTTCTCCTCTTTCTCTGGTTGCAGCTCAACAATGGAAGGTTTCATCTCTTTGAAGAACACACTTCTGCTATAGAGAACCTTTCAAGATTTTGGATCCCAAATATTGTACCATTTCACACCAACACCATAGTTGATAAAGATACACTTAATAATCTTGTTCTCCAACTTTGACCTCTTCTCAATTGGAACATGAACATAAGCTTCACAACCAAATACTTTGAGATGTATCATCAATTTTTTTTTACCAAACCATGCCTCCATGGGTGTCTTGCCAACAAGCACTGGTGTAGGAGATCTATTGATCAAATAACATGTAGTGGCTATTGCTTCAACCCAAAACTTTTGCTCAAGGATAACACCACTCAACATACTCCTAGCCCTCTCCATCAATGTTTTCTTCATCCTCTCCAAAACTCCACTTTGTTGTAGAGTGTAGGGAGTAGTCTTATGTCTCATAATCTCGTGCTCCTTACAGAACTTGTCAAAATCTATGGAATAGAACTCCCCACCATTATCAATTCTCAAACACTTAATCTTTCGGCTAGTCTGATTTTCTACCAAGGCCTTAAACTCCTTAAATCGACTAAAGAATTCAACTTTACTTCTAAGGAAACAAAAAAATGTCCTACTGTAATAATCTATGAAAGAAACAAAATATATAGATTTTGATAACGAAGGAAAATTTACAGGACCAAAAACATCTAAATGTACATAATCCAAGTCCTCAGAAGACTTATGAGAACTAGAGTAGAAAGAAACATGATGTTGTTTTCCATATACATAATGTTCACAATTTAGTCAAACTCAAGATTACAATCATCAAGGCCTTCAACAAGGCTCTTATTTTTTAGGGTTTGAAGGCCCTTCTCACCAATGTGACCAAGTCGTTGGTGCCATAACATTGTCTTTTCTGCAGGAAGCTTCATTTCCATGGAATGAGCACCCTTAGGTACCCAAAATAAATGACCATCAGATGTAGCTACAACACACTTCTTCTCTACACAATCTGATGGTGAGGATGAAGAATCCAAAGATCTCTTCTTTGGTACATCAAAACAACTATTGCATTGTACTGTGCATGCATCAAGCTGAAACAAAGTCCCAACATGAACTCCCTTAGCTAATACCATAGCTCCTCTTGTCATCTTGCATCCTCCACCATAGAAAAAAACTTGCACTCCTAAATCATTCAGTTTACTTACAAAAAGTAGGTTTCCTTCCAAACCCGAGATATGCAAGACACCATCAATCTCCTTCACTCTTCAATCGGGAAATTTGATTTTGACTCTTCTACGACCAACAATATTTAGGTGAGAATCATCACCTAGGTACACCTCTCCACCATTGTACTCCTCATACTTTGAGAACCAATCTCTATGAGAATTCATGTGAAAGGATGCACTCGAATCTATCAACCACACATCATCCGATGCATGAGTTGCTAAGGCTGTAGTAAATGCTTCTCCATCATCTTGGGATGATTTCTCAGATTTAGAATCAGAGAAAGACTTGTTTTTCTTCTTCTCCTTCTTGCAATCTTTGTGAATGTGACCAACTTCACCATAGTTCCAAAATTTTTCCTTTGAATTCTTACCAGGAGACTTAGATCTCTCTGGAGACTTTAACTTAGATTTCTTGTCTTTCTTTTTGCTTCTCTCTTTTGGTCTGCCACGGATTTCAAGGGCCTCCTTGGTCATCTCAGAAGACTTCATTTGCATCTCTTCAGATAATAATGATGCAACAACCTCATCCATCTTAAAGGTGGAAGTAGTGATTCCAATAGCCATTACCAAGTGATCCCAAGAGTCCAGAAACAAACACAAAAGGAGCATGCAATGATCTTGTTCATCAATTTTATCTCCAACAAAACCCATTGTAAAACCAACATGTTGGAAGAGTTTAGGTGATCTACAATGGATCCTCCATCTTCCATTTTTTAGAGAATACATCTTCTTTCTCAGGAAAAGCTTGTTTACCATGGATTTAGCCTGATAGACATCACCAAGCTTCTTCCACAGAGAAGCATAATTTTTCTCTTCATGAACATTCAGAAGGATGGAATCAGCCAAATAGAGTCTAATAAGACCCTTGGATTTCCTATGAATGAGATCCCAACCCTCTTGTTTCATGTCTTATGGCATGGTTATGGAAATTGCAAGCCATAAGTCTCGATGTACAAGCATGTCTTCCATTTTGAGCTTCCACAACTCAAAATTACCACCGTTAAACTTTTCCATCTCAATCCTCCCAGATGTGCCTTCCATCTCTTTCTTGCAACAAGGTAACAAAACACACACTTCTACAAAACTCCAACTGAAATAGAGATTAGCTCAAAAAACCTTTCTACCCAACAAAGGAACTAAGGCTAGCCAGGCTCTGATACCAACTAAAAGGAAGTCGGGTGAGCGAAAAAAAAATCCTACACTAATTTGAGCAGGAGAGAGTTACAATTTTTTTGTTTTAACACCTTATGTTGTTACAATATGAGATACAAATAGATAATAATGGAAATAGAACAACAAGTACACAAATGCAATATAACAACAAATATACGTAGGGAAAACCCTTTCGGGTAAAAAACCCCACCCTCCAAAAGCACAATACTTCCTCTATTACTTCAAATAATGAATACAAGATGTTGCCAAGTACAAAGCTTCTTCAACAAATGCTTCAATACAAACACCTATTCTAGAGTGATACTGGTAGGACTTCGTTACCTGCAAACAAACTATGCATACTAAAACTCAAGACACTCAATAGAGTGTTACAAGCTTTAGGAAGCATCTAGAAGGTGAGGGGAATCCAAATCCACATGGCACAAAATCCAATGTCTTAGATATGCATTTGGACACATGTACAACATTCCCTTACACCCTTGACAAGTGTTTAACATGAAAATATTCTTCTTTCAAGATTGGGCACCTAGAATATGCTAAAAATAGCTTATGGCAGATGTTACACATCTTACAACTTTCATAGAATCTATCATAGCTGACAACACTTACAACTATAAGAGAATCTGTCATAACTGACTAAAAATAGTTGATTCTCTTACATCTTGTCATTAACCATCTTGGGCGCCAACTTTCTTTGTGCATTCAAAGATGCCTTATGACACATCATAGAATCCGTCATATGTCATAGATTCCAAAGTGGGATACCTATGTACACTTGGGATGATGATGTGTCATCCAGTCACCTCGAACGGGGATGCCACCCATTCGATGGGTCCCAATTTGTGACATGACACCATAGGCATTTAAATAATAAAAATAAATACATTAATTACATCAATTAAATCAATGTTAGGACTCTAAGGTTGAGACACATTAATCCCAATACTTCCTTCTCTCTTTTCTTCTAAGTCTTTTGAGTTTTGGCATTTGACCTTACCCTTTACCCCATATCATTCCCTTTCCTCTTTCATCCTCACATTTTTCTTCCTTGGCCTTCAACCTTCGTTCTTACCTCTTACCCCTTACCTTTCTCTGGTAAGAGGTAAGCCTTTGTTCTAACCTCCAAAAATCTGAGGTCCAACCTCCAAATCCTTTCATTTTCACCTTCCCATTCCATTTTTCTCCTTACCGATGCCTTGACTCCAAAATTCAATCAACTGTTGGGATTTTGGGTTTCGGGTTTTGGTGTTTCCCTCTACCTCTTACCTTTCTTCGATAAGAGGTATCTCATCCTCTCAACCTCTGACCTTTGAAGTCTTTGTCCCCATTCTTCATTTTACCTAGGAATGACCCCCTTTCATGAACAATTTTAAGTCACTTGCTAATTACCACCACTTAAGACTTTGTATCGCCCATCGTTGAGACCTTAACATTCATCAGCTTCATTTTTTGCGATGAGCGATGAACTCATTTCCTTTGCATGATGGCCTATATGTCCCTTTGTATCATGTGGACTCTTTGCATCATTGTTTCATGTTGAAAGGATCAATTCAAATGCATAATGTGCAAAAAACAACCTAGATTCAATGGAGAAGATCTAACAAATATTATGCCATCATTTCACATCGTTGTTGTGAAATGAAAAGTGTTGAGCTTCTTACGTTGTGCGATGAGCAATGGAAGGGTGTATGACATCAACATGGATAGGTGGTAGTTTCCCACTATCCCATAGTAATGGTGGTGGTCCCCTTGTTATCTTGGAGGGCACGCAGGAAAGCAACAAGTGTCATTGTGGGCATGAGGCCTTAGTTTTCCTTGTGTGAATCAACAATTCAGATTTAGTGGAGATAATCTAACAGTCATCATGTGCATCATTCACATCATTTTTGTGAATGATGTCACCTAGGTCCTTTATGTGATGTGTGATGGCAATGATGTGGTGGGTCCAGGTTTGATGTGAGATGGAGCAATTGTGTGACATGTGTCCTAGGCAATAGGTGGTAGATTTTCATTGCATCGCGAGTTGTCTTACATTCATGAGGAGATCAATAATGTATTAAGGCTACACAATAACTATTGATCTTGATTCTCCTACAATCAACAGTCACATTTTAAAGTTTATTTGGAGGTCTGATCTCAACCATCCATCTCCTATCCAACGACCAATATTTAGATTCAATAGCTAATTGATCCTGTTCACGGAAAATTTACAAAAGTAATGGCTCAAAAACTATTCTTAGCTACCAAATCGAATCTGATCAACTTGGGTCAATTTTTTACACCTTTCTCAATGTTGCTTTTCATTTCTGGGTAGCACCATTACTCCTTGATGTGTTGCAGAGGCCACATCTCTCTTGTTAGGGTATTTTGGTCTGATATTTTGGTGCAGAATTTGTGGGTTCCCATCCATACATTCATGAGAGTCATCATCAAGCTGTCAAAGCCTTTATGGCTTGGTGGTTACTCTATTGTGGGCACAATTTAGATCTTTTAATCTGATTGGAATTCATTCTTCTATAACCCTAGTTAGGTTAGGGTTAGGGTTTGGTTTTCAAATCTTGGTAATGCTTGAACTATAAAGGCAAATATTATATTATTATTATGGGTTCTTCCTTTGGCTTCTCTATAGTTTTTCTATTGCATACTTGCAACTCTTGCATTTTTCCATTGTAAAAATTGCTTCTAAGCTTTATGTTAATAAAATCCAACTATTACCATTGTTATCTCTTACATGTTTGAGTAAAATCCCTTTTACCTTTGTGTTTGAGTTTGTGTTTTAGTTGTTTCATTGACATATTACGCTGTTTAGAAGCAAGAAGAAAAAAATTTCTATCTTGGTGCATCATCTCCCTTTCATTTTTATGTTCTCTTTCTATCCCTTTTCCTCTGTGATTTGTTAGAATAGGGTAGTGATAGATTTCATTTGTTGGGTTAGACCAACACATCTGCACTTAGCTTAGAAGAGGAAGTCAGCCTTCTCCAGAGACTTGACCTCAATTTGCAAGGTCCCACACCTCGAGGTCATTTCCATTGTGTCATTAGAACACTGAACTCTTGTTTAGTAGGGTACAATTTTATATGACAATTTTTTTTGGCATGCTCGGTGGGACAAGAAGAAGTTTCACTTCATTCTATTGAGAAGGTGAATTTTCTCTCAATATTCCATCCTTGAAGAGGCTCTTAAACAAGTACCTAGCGACTCTGCAATCAAGGGAGGAATCTAAATTCAAATTGATGGCTCTACTATTACTTAGAACACCTGATTCAAGATCAGACCTACAAGTCCATGCCAAAGATTCATAAAAAATCATATTTTAGAGGTAATTTTCAATATATCCAATTATCATTTTGTACTTCAAGAAGAAGAAATAAATAATCTGTCACCTATAAGAAGGAATAGAAGTTCAAGTCCTTCTAGAGCTCAATCTACAACACCTATGGGTAGATTATTTCAGACTAAAACACCTTCCACCCATACAAATAGAACATTATTCCGTATGGATTTACCTAGAAATAGACCTTTTGTATCTTTTCCTAGTAGTAGGGCCTTAATTTTGGCCCAAAAGAATGATATACCAGTCATTGCCCTAAAAAATTCCTCATTTTACTGATGAAACATCTACTACTCCAACAGAACACATCATAGATGTGGAAAAAATATGCTCAGTGCATGATGTAATAGAAGACAATGTGGTTGTTAGATTACTTGCCACTTCACTGAAAGGAAAGCCACTACAGTGGTATAGGGGTCTCCCACGTAACACCATTCATAATAGGGATGAATTAGGGGAGAATTTATGCAAGAATTTTGAAGATAAAAGTGACCATTTTTCCTTGGCAGAACAACTAACCATAATTAAAAGAGCACCTCATGAATTCATGAGTGATTTCAACTATATATTTTAGAAGACTTGGGATAGAATCCCTACCTTGGTTAAACTTTCTCTTGAGCATGCTTTCGTATATTTCTAAAGAGCTCCTAACAATGACAATTGTTATGATTCAATCAATATAATGTAACACCTTACCTAATGCATATGATGTTGCCACAAGGGAATATATTTTTTAATTCAGGATGGGAAGATAGCCCCTAGGTCACTAATGCCTTTATTTCTAGAGATTCTTTCACAGCCAATAGTGGCTCCTACTCTAATGATTCCCACGAGCCAACCTTCTACTTTTTCTACACTTCCAGAAGATTGCATGTCTTTGCTTTGAGATATGAACAATAAGATGTAACATGGGATAGGTAGCAAGCTCAAAACAATAGGCCTTATCAGCCTCAAAATTAGGGTTATCCACAAAATAGGCCACCCTATCAAGGACAAAATCAGTGGAATCATAGTAAGCCCATGAGTAACATGCATACACCTGCTACCAATAATCCTAAGGCTTTGGTCCCAATGTAAAATAATCTAGCCCAGGAGCAAGGGTGGTGTTACCCTTGTGAGAAAACTCATAATCAAAATGCTTGTCAAAATGGAGAGTTTGTGCAAACTCTAGTAGTCAAAACGAAACCTCTACTTTAGAGAAACAAACTGGAACAAACCAAATGACTACTAATTTAATCAAAATCATACATGTGAGGACTCCTCATTTTTCATTGGGGGTCAAGAGGATTTCTATGGTGTAAATCAAGTAGATGTTGACGCAATAGCCTAGAATATAAGATCAAAGAAAAAAGAAATGAAGGGTGGTACATCTTCCATGGTTGGGAAAGCATCAGTCTCTCAACAACCTCAACCAAGTGCAAAT
Organism: Sequoia sempervirens; assembly: GCA_007258455.2. NCBI lineage: Eukaryota > Viridiplantae > Streptophyta > Pinopsida > Cupressales > Cupressaceae > Sequoia > Sequoia sempervirens. The sequence continues at coordinate 82,302 of VDFB02281256.1, forward strand.
GCTAGACTGATAGGTAGAACTACAGAAGTTCCATAATCAAATCGGCCTGCTAATAGGCCTAAACAAGCGGTGGAGTAGCCTAAGATCACACAAGTAACAAGAGTTGACCTTATTACAAGGGTTCCTTCTAAAGCTAGTCAACTTCCATTCAACATAGTGGAGGAAATGAAGAAAGCTAATATAAATGTCATTATGTGGGAGGCTCTATATATCCCATCACAAAGAGATTTGCTACAATAAGCTTTAAAGGAGCATAAACAAATGGATGATGTGCAAGAAAAAGAGAAAACTACTCTATCAATCAACCTGGTGCAACCCAAAGAGGAAGGGAATTATAGAAAAATTAATAAGCGACCTCCCTTCTATCTTTCTCTAATTATTGGAAATCATATAGTGCATAATTGTATGATAGACTCTGGGGCTAGTAGTTCAGTTACGCCTGAGGGAATTGCTGACATGCTTGGTATCAAGTATGAACCAGTGGATAGAAAAGTTTTACAATTGGATGGCACTGTTGTCAATATAGTAGAAGTAATTAAAAACTTAAAGTTGTCCCTACATGCATGTATTGGCTATGATGTGTTGCAAGACATTTTAGTCATTGACCTCCCTGCTTATTTTTCCATTTGCTTATCTAGAGATTTCACTGCTAAGATAGGTGGGTACTTATCTTCCAATTGGTATCACATGCTATTTAGAACTAGATATGGCACTAAATAAACCATAAAATCTAATCCCATAACAAAGGAAAATTTATAACCTTACACTTCTAGTCCAATAAATATGAATCGTACATTGCATGATCAAAAGGAAGAGTGTTATGTGCATGAGCCTGGAAATCCTATAGAGGAGATACCTGATTGTTTGTTGGATGAATGGGGCAGTACTTTACATTTTGACCCATTAACTATTGTTCAAGTGAAGGATATTAGTCTTGGCACTTACTGCATTCATGAAGAGAATGCTACTATCCCCAATCTCATAAAAAATAAATAATACTTAGGGGGATTGTGGTAGACATTTTTTGATGGTTCTAGAAATAGAAATGGTGTTGGTGTTGGTGTAATGTTGGTATCTCCAAGCAAGGAGAAATCTTATTTCTTTCAGGATTCAATTTAGTTGCACTAACAATGTGGCTGAGTATGAAGCACTCATCCAAGGTCTCCATATTGCACAAAAAAGGGACATCAAATTGTTAGAAGTTTTTGGTAACAATGAATTGGTTGTTCATCAAGTCAAAAATCAAAGCTCAACCAAGAACAATTTACTCAAATCCTACAAGCATAGGGTTTTGATGGTTTTAGCATCCAAACAACTCCAAGAAATTAGAATAAACATGTTGATAGACTTGAAATAGTTGGTGCTCAATTTGAAATACCAACACATATTGCAAGTAAAAAGGAGCAACATATCAGACTTGTGGTGAGACCCGTTGTTCCAGATAATCGAGATCACCAAAAATTCTTTGACAGTGGCCAAGTGATAGTAAATTTTCTACAAGAGGAGGTAGAATTTTCTAAATGAAATCAGTCCAAGCTGCAAAATCAGTATGGTGATCAGATTGTGTAGCTGAGTAGCAACAAGCTACCGAATGGTCTTATCATCCTTGAAGGTATTTTCAACCTTGATGATCAGTTAAAGTAGGATGGACTTAGCTACAAAGAAGGGTGACTTCAAGCCAATAGAAATTTAGGAGGGCAAGTCTCTAAGCTTGGGAAAGGTATGCTCTACTATTGAACACGATGTTTTCATAGATCTTTACAATATATATATAATGATGTTGTTGCTTGGACTTATGAAGACCTAAAGTGTTTTGATGTAGTCCTTTCCCACCATACTATTGAATTACATCCTAATGCTAAACCTATAAGGAAAAAATAAAAGCCTATAAATCCTAAGACTGATCCTTTAATAAGAAAGGAGTTGGCCAAATTGATTAAGGCTAAAATAATCCTTCCCATCAAGCATTATTCATGGGTTGAAAATCTTGTTCCTGTCAGAAAAAAGAATGTGGAGATAATACTTTGTGTGGATTTTAGGGATCTAAATAAAGCATCCCTAAAGGATCAATATCCCATCCCCTCCATGGAGCAGATTTTACAAAGGGTCAATGGGTCAGAAAGGTTTTCTTTCTTGGGTTGTTACTCAGGCTACAACCAAAATCTAGTCCAGGAATCTAATTAGCATAAGACAACATTCATTATAAAGTGGGACACCTATGCTTATTGTAAAATTCCTTTTGGTCTAACCAATGCAGGTACCACTTTTCAAAGAGCCATGGATATGGTGTTTCAAGGTGTGTTTAGATAGTTTGTTTTGGTCTACTCGGATGATATCACAGTGTTTTCAAAGCATACAAGTGACCATTTTAGTCACCTCAAGCAAGTATTTAAAAAATGTAGGGAATATGATATTTCCCTAAATCCAAATAAATGTGTCTTTTCCATTGACCAGGGCAAATTGCTTGGGCACATTCTTTCAAAGGATGGATTGGTTATTGATCCTACAAGAGTAAAATCTATCTTGGTCATTCTACTTCCCAGTCACAAGAAAGGATTACAAATTTTCTTAGGCAGAATTAACTTCAAGTGAGGAGGTTCATTCAAAATATTGTTGCTTTGGTAAAGCCTCTTACTTCTATGCTTAAGAAAAATATGGTTTTCAAATGGACCAAAGAAGTTAAAGATAGCTTTGAAGCTATCAAACAAGAGATTGTTCAAGCTCCCACTCTTTTCAATCCTAACTATGACAAGGATTTTATTCTTTATACCTTTGGAGGTGAAGCAAGTATATCAGTTTTTCTAACTCATATAGATAAAGAAAATCTAGAGAAACCCATTTATTTCTTTAGTGAAGGGCTCAAAGATTATGAGGTCAAGTATAGCTACATTGAAAAGCAAGCTCTTCTTCTTGTTAGAGCATTGAAAAAATTTATACATATGTTGTATAATAATAGGATACATCTAATGGTGCCTAATGTTAGTGTTAAAGAGTTCCTTTTGAGCAGAGATATTAATGAAAAAAGGGTTGGATGGATCACTAAGGTGATGGAGTATGACATTGACATCAAGATCACCAAGCTAGTGAGAGGCAAAGGGCTATGTGAGAAACTTGTCTCAACATTTGAGACTCCTATAGAGGCTACCCTTGTGCTTCAGGAACAACAAGCACCAAATACAAACATACAAGGCAACTTGGTGCATGATATGACTACCTTTTTATAGGAAGGTAGATATCCTTTGGGTCTAAATAGGACCAAAAGAATACGTTTTAGATTGTAGTCCATTCCCTATGTCATAGTGGATGGCATACTATTCATAAAGGATTTCAATGGAGTCCTATTAAGATGCATAGAGGAAAATTAGGTTAGCAAAATGCTAAATGAATTCCATGATGGCTCTTCAGGTAGTCATATTTTTGCAAGGACTACTAATGCAAAGATTATGAGGGTTGGTTATTATTGGCCAAATTTGTTTAATGAAGCTCACAAATGGGTGAGAGATTGTAAAAAGTGTGCTTTCTTTTATGGAAAGCAAAGATTGGTTTCCTTCCCTCTTCACCCCATTCATGTTGATCAACTATTTACACAATGGGGTTTGGATTTTATTGTTATGATAAATCTACCATAAAGTGTTGGTAATAAGTGTATTTTAACAACCACAAATTACTTTACAAGGTGGATAGAGGAAATTGCTTTGAAGGAGGGAACTCATGCTTTAGTTTTAGAATTCCTTGATGGAATTGTTACCAAATTTGGCACTCCTTCCACCATCATTTCAAATAATGCTAAGGATTTTACTACTGCTCAGATCCTTGATTAGGCAATGAAGCATGGAATTTACTTGAAGACCTCATCTAATTACTATCCTCAAGGTAATGGCTTGGTTGAGGCTTCAAACAAAAAAATCTGATCAAAATTATCAAAAGGACCGTTGAAGACAACTAAAGGTTTTGGCATAGCAAGTTGAAGATAGCCCTTTGGGCTAATATAATTAATCCTAAAAGAGCAATTAGTAATTCTCCCTTCATTTTAGTTTATGGAAGGGAAGCAATGTTACCATTATCACTAAAATTACCTTCCCTTGAGTTGGAAAATTAGTTGGAGTTAGAAAGAATGATGCTATGACAATAAGATTAGTTGAGCTCTTGGAGTTGGAGGAGACAAGGAACAAATCTATGTAAGTCATAGAAACACATCAAGTATGGGTCAAAAGAAATTATGACAAAAATACAGTTCATAGAGTGTTCCAAGAACGAGATCTAGTGCTGAAATGGAATGTTGATAGAGCCAAGGATAGAAGACATTCCAAGTTTGATGCCATTTGGAGTGGTCCATACATCATCACCAGCTGCAAGGAGGCCAATACCTTTAATATTTCCAAGTTGGATGATGAGGTTCTTCCAATCATAGTTAATGGGATTCATCTCAAATCTTATTTCTAATAAGTTTTTAGTTTTCATGTATATATTGTAAATGTTTTTCTTTCCTTGAAGTTCCTTTGTACAACCTACATTCTCCTTAAGGGAATGTATGTTCCTAGTTTCCATGCTTTCCTCCAAGTGCAGTTGCACATGTTTTGTTTTGCTCTAAGAAGGCCCAACTATTGAAGTTTTACCCTCATGACCCCATGCCCAATAGATTGATTAGGCTTCTGGATTCCATGATTAGTGGGCAATCATCCCACAAAAATCACCAAAATGTTGACATTTTATGCCCCCCTTTGATGACCCATCATTGATATATGATCTGAATGATATTCCATGAGTCATCTTGCATGTGTTTCCCTTGAAGTGTTCTTGAAATTGGCTAAATATAAGTTTTTTGGGTTTTTGGGTTGTCACTTACCCACTTTCTTCATGCCTTCTCCATCGCTCTCTTCCTTCTCCCTTTTTTTCTGTCTTTCGGGTGTTGGCCTTTGGCCTTACCCTTTACCCCTTATCATTCCCTTTCCTCTTCCATCCTCACATTTTTCTTCCTCATCCTCTAGCCTTCGATCTTACCTCTTACCTATTACCTTTCTTCGATAAGAGGTAACCCTTCGGTCCGACCTACGATCTCAAATAGTCCAAGGTATGACCTCTAAATCCCTTCTTTTTCACTTTCTCATTCCATTTTTCTCCTTACCGATGCCTTGACCCCAAAATCCGATCAAGTGTCAGGATTTCGGGTTTTGGGTTTCGATGTTTCCCTCTACCTCTTACCTTTCTTTGGTAAGAGGTATCTCATCCTCTTGACCTCTGACCTCTGAAATCTCTATCCCCATTCTTCATTTTACCTAGGCATGACTCCCCTTTTATGAACAATTTTAAGTCATGTGCTAATTACTACCGCTTAAGTCTTTGTATTGCCTATCGCCAAAACCTTAACGTTCATTGACTTCATTTTCGTGATGAGTGATGAACTCATTTCTTTTGCATCATTGTTCACTATAATCATTTGGCTTTTTTTTTTTTTTTACTTCCATGACACATGATGGTCTATATGTCCCTTTGCATCATGTGGACTCTTTGCATCACTGTTTCATGTTGAAAGGCTCAAGTCAAATGTGCGATGTGCAACGAACGACCCAAATTCAATAGAGAAGATCTAATGGATATCACACCATCATTTCACATTGATGTTGTGAAATGAAAAGTGTTGAGCTTCTCATAATGTGCGATGGTCGATGGTCGAGGATCAAGGATGAGCGCTGAGGAATGAGCATCTAACAATCATCACTAACCTCTAGTGCATCACAATTATGTTCCAAAAGGTTGGATTCCTTTGCGTGATGAGCAATGGAAGGGTGTATGACATCAACATGGACATGTGGGAGTTGCCCGCTATCCCATGGTAATGGTGGTGGGCCCCTTGTTATCTCAGTGGGCACATAGGTAAGTGATGGGTGTCATGGTGGGCCCGAGGCCTTGGTTTTCCTTATGTGAATCAATGATTTAGATTTAGTGGAGATAATCCAATGTTCATCACGCACATCATTCACATCATTGTTGTGAATGATGTCACCTAGGTCCTTTACACGATGTGTGATGGTGATGATTTGGTGGGTCCAAGTTTGATGCATGACAAAGCGATTGTGTGACATGCGTACCAAGAAACAAGTGACAAATTTTCATTGCATTGAAAGTTGTTGCATTGCATTCATGAGGAGATCAAAAATGTATTAAGGTTACACAATAGTCATTGATCCTAATTCTCCTATAATCAATGATCATGTTTTAAAGTTCATTTGGAGATCTGATCTCAACCATCCATCTCTAATCCAACGAACAATATTTAGCTTCAACGACTAATTTATTTTGTTCAAGATAGATTTGTAGAAGTAATGGCTCAACTATAATTCTCAGCTACTAGATCAAATCTGATCAACTTGGATAATTTTTGTATGCCTTTTTCAACACTTCTTTTCATTTCTAGGCGGCCCCATTACTCCTTAATGTGTTGCAAAGGCCACATCTCCCCTATTAGGGTATGTTGGTCTGATATTTTGTTGTGGAATTTGTAGGTGCCCATCCTTGCATTCATGAGAGTCATCATCTTGGGATGTACTTGAGTTGTCAGATCCTTTATGGCTTGGTGGTTGTTCTAACGTGGGTGCAATTCAGATCTTTTAATCTAATTGGAATTTATTCTTCTATAACCCTAGTTAGGTTAGGGTTAGAGTTTTTTTTTCAAATCGTGGTTATGATTGAACCATAAAGGTAAATATTATATCATTATTATGGGTTCTTCCTCTGGCTTCTCTAGGGTTTTTCTATTGAAAACCTGCAACCCTTGCATTCTACCATTGTAAATATTGTTTCTAAGATTTATGTTAATAAAAACCAACTATTACCATTATTATCTCTTGCATGTTTGAGTAAAATTCCTTTTACCTTCATGTTTGAGTTTGTGTTTAAATTCATGTGTTGGGTTAGACCAACACATTTGCACTTAGCTTAGAAGAGGAAGCCGACCTTCTCTAGAGACTTGACCTCAATTTGAAAGGTCCCACACCTTGAGGTCATTTCCATTGTGTCATTAGAACATTGAACTCTTGTTCAATAGGGTGCAATTTTATGCGACAACAGATACAATTTGGTAAAGATAGAGGGGGTGAGATATAGAGAGTCAAAAACAAAGATAAAGAGGTAAATATATAGAGGGGGAAATGGAAGGAGAGAAAAAGAGGGAAATGGATAAATAGAGACAAAAAGAGGGAGACAATGAAAGAGGGTTGTTGTGCAGTTTTGCACACACGCCCCACTAAAAGTAGGGACCCTCTTTTTGCTCTGGCTTTTGATGTCTTTTGGCCCCTTAATTTTATTGATTTGGTTGCCTTTGGAGGTCCTTAGATGTTCATCTTGCTTGACCAAGTGTTTCCCCCAGGTTGCACTTTGAAAAAACTAAGTTCTGTGCAAAATCCGGGTTTTTACCCCAATCTGGGATTTTTTGGTCCGTCCGGATTTTCTCGGATTCTGCTCAAAGTCCAGTTCTGTGCGAAAATCCGAGTTTTTACCCCAATCTGGGATTTTCCGGTCCATCTAGATTTTCCCGGATTCTGCTCAAAGTCCAGTTCTGTGCAAAAATCCAGGTTTTTACCCCAATCCGGGATTTTCTGGTCCATCCGGATTTTCCTGGATTCTGCTCAAAGTCCAGTTCTGTGCAAAATCTGGGTTTTTACCCCAATCCAGGATTTTTCGATCCATCCGGATTTTCCCGGATTTTGCTGAAATTCTAGATCCGGGTGAAGTCCGAGTTTTTGCCTATGTCCAGGATTTTTCGCCAAACCCAGATTTTCCCAGATTTCTTCAATTTTCCAGAATGTGCCAAAAGTCCGAAATTTTGTGCCATCCGCAGAAATCCGGTCCACCCAGATTTTTCCAGATTTTTTTGCCAGGCTTTGTGTAAATTGAAATACTGGATTAAATTGATGAATTTGATGATAAATGCTCAACACCCCATGTTTAATTTGATATATTACATGATGTTTCGGTAGAATCCTGTCCGGCTTGTTTTTTTTCGAATTCTGGTCTGGAGTCCGCTTGACCTGGATTTTTTCAGATTTTCCCCTTGGTCTGGTTTCCCGAAATAGAAATTTTTTCGAAAATGATTATTTTTTTCCAAAAATGGAAATTTTTAAAAAATGACCCTGAAAATGAAAATTTCTTGAGATAAAAAAATTGAAAATAAAAATTTCCAAAAATGGAAAAAATTCTGAAAATGGAAAGTTTCCTTATAAAAATGTAAGTTTTTCTTAAAGGTCAAAATTTTATTCAAATTTTATTTGGACATGTGGGCTATTAATGATGATATCTGTTTTTCAGGACTAAACAAATATTAAAAAGGGAAACTTGCATATGGATTCGTGCCAAAGGGAAATCTGGAAATGTTCAATTTATATTTTCAAAGTGGGACCTGCCTAAGAATCTGTGCCAAAACTGTCTACAGCTGGAGGACTTTTTGGAAAACACGTGAATCTGATCTTGTTGGAGATCGTGGGCCGACATGGATAATATTCATGCATTTAATGCAAATCTTGTTCTATTTTAAAATTCTCCTGGCTGACCTGTTTTGGGGCCCGTTATTATTGTAAAATCTAATTAGGCCGACCTGTTTTGGGGCCAGTTATTATTGTAAAATCTAATTAGGCCGACATGTTTGGAGGTTCTCTATAAATGGCATTTGTGCCTCATTTTAAGGGGGAGATTTTAGGATTTTGATTAGGCCAGAATTTTACTAAGTTAGAAGGCTAGAATTGGCAAGTAGTTTTCAAAATTAGCTGTAGGAGATGAGAGACTTGAAATTGTTATATAATGCTGGAGAAGTAATGCAATTGGATTGTTGATTTAGCAAACTTTGTATTTATTTTCAATAGTTTTTATGGTTTCTTGTTCTTGATTCTCATATGTTAGATCTCACATATTAGATGTCAGATGTTAGATTTTAGCTCTTTTACAATGATGGTGAAATGTTAATAATGTTGATCGATTTTCGGTCCATACTTTTAGCAATTTGCTGATTGTAGATTGCTGTGTAAAGTTAGTCTGGGCCTCACTTCCGTGCTAAGTTCAACTGTGAATGTTTGTTTACGTTGTGCCAGCAGTTGGGTATGTGAATGAGTGTTCAAAGTCTGAAAATCTTCAGATTTCCCCAGAAGATAGCACCATTTCTATGTAGTTGCAGGTTTTTCCTTGATCAAGCAGAGATCGGTTATTGGGGATCTGTCCATTTGCAGCTTTCATCATTATTGTGATTGATCTTAGGAGTTAGAATCGAATAGAATCTCTCTAACACTTATCTCTTTTGCTGTTTATTTTGAATCTGGGTTAGTTTTAGGCATCACAATATTGTTGCATCCGATGAAAATTCACTTCCAGCATTGTTCATTTGTAAGGCCCCTTGTGATTACCAACATTTTCACATATTATCTGAGTTGTTTATGCATTGTCAAGACCTGACACCCGAGAGACCTTGGGGTGGTTTTCAACAATTTATTGTTGAAGATTATCTTTCAAGAGAGATAGAATATCATTTTCTGTCTGAGTTGTTGCTGTGTAGAAAACACCATCAACAAGGGTGAGTTGGAGAGAGCAAGATAAAGATATAGAAAGTGATATATAGAGGTAGAGAGGGATATAGAGAGAGTAGGAGAGATGGAGGGAGAGATTGAGAGAGATAGAGATAATGAGATATAAAGAGTGAGGGAGAGGGAGAGATGGGAAGGCAGAGATAGTGGGGGGAAGAGTGAGAGATAAAAGAGGTTATAGAGATAAGTAATAGAGATAGAGAGGCATAGAGAGATAGAGGGAGGAGGTAGATATGGGGAGGGAAAAATAGGGATTTTGTGTGTGAGAGAGTGAGAGAAATATATAGATAAATATAGGGAGGGAGAAATAGGGAGTGTGTGTGTGTGTGTGAGTAATAGAGAGATATTGAGATAGAGATAGAGATGGATATATAGGGAGAGAGAGAGAGGGAGGGAGAAATAAAGAGATGATAGAGAAGTAGAGAGATATAGAAAGAGAGAGAGAGAGAGAGAGAGAGAGAGAGGTGTAGGGAGAGGTGAGGAGATAGAGATAGATCTATAGAGATGGAGATGGAGATGGATATGGAGAGGGAGAGAGAAATAGAGATATAAAGAGGGGGAGACAAAGTGTGGGAAATCTATGGAGGGATAGAAAGATATATGAAGTTATATATAAAGAGAGGTAGAGAAAGGGAGATATATAGAGAGAGAGGTACAAATGTGGAGATGTATAGAAAGAGATATATGAAGAGAAAGAGAGATATATTTACATCTATCTCCCTCTCTATCTCTATGTTTCTTATTATCTCTTGATCTCTCTCCCTCTCTCTACCCTATTTCTATCTATATTTGTCTTCCCTTCTCTCTACCTCTATCTATGTTTCTCTACATTCCTATCTGTGTCTCTTTCCCTCTCCCTATCTCTCTCCCTTACTCTATTTTTCTATCCCCATTTATCACCCCCCTCTCTCCCCCTTTCCCTCTTTATCTCTCTACCTCTATTTTTTTTGTCTCCTATTTCTCTTTATTTCTCTATCTCTCTATCCTCCTCTCTATGTGACTGTATCTATTTATGTCTCTCCTCTTTTTTCTCTTGCTCTTTCTTTATCTCTCTCTCTCTCTCTCTCTCTCTCATTCCTTTATTCATCTACCTCTATCTCCATATCTTTATCTCTATATATCTCTTTATCTCCCTCTCTATCTCTCTATATCCTCTTTCTCTCTATCTCTCTATCTCTATCTCTTTTCTCTCTTCTCTCATTTTGTATCTCCCTCTCCCTCTCTCTCTCTATCTTACTCTCTTTATCCCTCTCTTTGTCTATCTACATCTCTCCTCCTTTGTCTCATTTTCTCCCCTTCTTTTCTTCTTTTCTTTCTATTTTTTTCTCTATTTCCCTCTCCATCTTTTCTCCATCTCCCTCTCCCTTCTCTCTTTCTCTCTCTACCTATTTTCCTCCTTAAGTATACAATGGGTACACTAAAGAAGTTATAAAGGTGAATTATCATATCCATAATCAAATGACAGACTACCCTTAGCATAAATCCCTAGGGACATGTGTTATCCTTGGATTGTTGGCATGAAATGACTAATCAAAAGTTATTCTCTCTCTCTCACACACTTTATAACTTTTAATTTAGATTTTAAGTTTGAAATTCATTTTATTATATAAATAAAAATAAAAATTTGAAATAGAATTATTATGCAATAATTAAACTTTAATAAGACAAATAATTATAAATTAAATTAATTCTAATATTTTTTAATTATTATTTGTTATTTTATAAAAATACATAAATAATAAAAATAAATTTCAAACTTAAATATAAATAAAAAATTAAAATAGATAAACTAAATGCAAAGTCAAAATATATCAAAATCCAAATATTAATAAACATAATAATTTTTAAAAATTAATAATGAATAATAAAAAATTTAAGTTAATAATGATTAAATTAAAAAAAAAACCAAAATTTTAATTTATTAGAATTGAAATATTAATAAAATATGTTTCTAAAAAAGATAATTAATTTATTACAAACAATATTAAAATTAATTGAATTAACAAATAAAAAAATTATTATAATATTATCAAATTAGCCATAAATATAGTTAAATTATGAGTTAAAAATTTTAAAAATGAAAATAAACCATGTTAAAATTGTTAAGGCTAGAATTTTAACTTTGTATCACCAAACTTAAAAAGTTAAAAATTATAGAAAAGGATAGGAAATATTTAGTTAATACGAGTATTGTATTAATAGAGATATACCTGTATGAATAAACCAGTTGAGGAGTTGTTGAAGGCCCGCGCATGCATGATCCTGCCCAGGTTGTTGCTGGGTGCCTGTGACCTATAACAGGCTGGGGCTTTGTTCTTACCTATTACGTATGGGTTTGGGGGTGTTTATTGAGGTGGTTTGGGGGTTGTGCATTGTGGGGGAAGTGGGTGGTGGAAGTGGTGTGGGTTTGGAGAGGGTGCTACAGTGTGGGTTGGGTGTTGGGATTCAGTGAGGAGGTATGGCGGAGGCTTCCAAAAGATTGGTGCTTGCTAGGCCAAAGCCATCTCAAAATTTTTTGACAACCATGCATGCACAAAATTTGGGTTCGTCCTTTGTAGGCGAGAGCTCTAAGCTCAAGAAAGTGAACAGGTGCTCGCCGCGGAGTCAAGATCGACCTGTTCTGTTTATTTCTCCTGAATCGGTTCAGGAGGGCATAGCTTATTGGAGCTAGCATGTTCTGATCTACAAGTTCTTGGGTATTTGTGTCCCTCTCTCGGTGTTAGAGTCTTGGATCCATCGAACCTGGCAGGTTGAAGGGGATTTTGATCTATTGGTGGCTGCGAATGGCTATTTTATGGTTGATTTTTTGGTATCTTGGATCGTAATTATGTTTTTGAGGGAGGGCCATATTTTTACAATCATGTTGGCTTGTTCATTAAGCCCTGGCATGGCAGTTTTAATGTGATAGAGGATCTTCCTTCACGGGTTCTTGTTTGGGTCCGTCTTCCATGGTTGCCATTGGAGTTTTAGAGGGAGGATATTTTGCTCCAGATTGCTGCTTTCTTGGGTAAGCCAGCTACCATTGCTCATAATACTTTGGATAAAAAGGTATTCTCTTATGCTCACATCTGTGTTGAAATTGATTTAAATAACCCTTTGCCAGATTCTTTGGAAATTTGTATTGGCTTTGCCTCGTGGATTCAACTGCTAGATTATGAGTCCCTTCCTTTTCGTTGCCACTTTTGTCACGATAATGGACACCTTCAGCGCCAGTGTCCTCGGGCACCCAAAGCAGTAGGTGCTTCTTCCTCTCCTTCTTCAGGGCCTTCGGTGGAGAAGGGGGATAAAGGTAAGGCATTTGTGGTTGAGAGTGGGCCTGATAAGGATGAATTTATTCCTGTTAAGCAGAGAAATAAAAGGATGGGTCAGAAGCGGGCCTATAAAGATAGATAGAGTGATCAAGGTTTCAATCAGTTTGAGGTCCTAGATAATTAGGATTTGGAGGAAGGGATTCCTATTGAGCTCTCTTCTAGAGCCACTGGTATGGATGTTTGGATGGATTCAGGGCTGGAGCAGGCAATTGTTGTTCAGAATATTTCTCTGGCATTGGAGTAGGGGATTTATGTGCCTCCTGGGGCCTCTGCAGATGTGCAGGATGATATTGTTTTAGCAGATTTAGCTAAGGTAGTGTTCTCTTCAAGTAAAGGGTGGGGATCATCTCCTGCTTTGGGGGTGTTCCAACGCCCTCTCAAGAAAGGGCATTTTGAAAATTCTTCAAAAGCTGGTCGTAAGAAGGATGTAGACAAGCTTAAATCTACTGGGGATCTGTTGGTGGAATCTAGTTTTGTTAAGACCCTTGAGGCCCACTTCTCTCAACCTTCCTCATGATTATTCCCTCATGGAATGCAAGGGGGTTGAATAGCACCTCCCGTCAAAAGGCTATTCAAGATTTGATTGTTTTTCATTCTCCTGATATATTTTGTCTTTAGGAAACTAAGCTTCAGGTGAACCTCATGCTTCAACATGCCCCTCGTATTTGGTTTTCTAGCCAACGTCAGTGTATTGGGTCTAGGGGAACCTCTGGGGGTCTGGCTCTTTTCTAGGATCCTCGTAAGGTTGTTCCTCATTGGTGGATTTCAAGCTAGTCGGCTATTTCTGTGGTGGCTTCAGTTTTAGAATTTGGTGAGACTATTTTTGTTAGCAATGTTTATGCTCCGATTGACATTCGTGGTAAAATCCAACTTTGGGCACATATCAGATATGTTAGGTCTTGTGCACCCTTTCTGCCTTAAATCTTAGCTGGTGATTTCAATGTTGTGTTGAGCTTAGAGGAGAAAAGAGGAGGGGTGCCTAGCCTTGGGCCTGCTTAAGATCTGTTTCAGACTAATGTGGACTCTCTTGCTCTAGTGGATATAAAACCCTTGAACGGAATATTCATTTGGAATAATAGAAGGAGTAGGCCTAAAGTGATCTCCCAGCGGCTTGATTGTTTCCTTGTCTCTTGCTCTTGGGTTAGAGGAAACTTGGTCATTTGCTTCGAGATTCTTGACTGGTGTGGCTTTGATCATTGGCCTATTAAGTTTTCGACTTCAACTTTCCCAAATCCTAAGAATCCTCCTTTCAAATTCCAGCTAATGTGGCTATGTGATCCGTCTTTGGGTGATCTTGTTGTTCAATGGTGGCGGGATGGCGCCCCTGCGTATGGGTCAACTATGTATTCTCTAGTTAAGAAGCTGCAATATGTTAAGTATCATCTTAAGCGATGGAATAGGTTGTGTTTTGGTAATTTTTGGGCCAGAAAAAGAGAAGTGGAGGATCGCCTTGCTATTATTACCCACCATATTTGGGATTTGGGATTCTCAGAGGCTCTTGGGCATGTTGAGGCCCAGGCTCTAAAATTGGTGGAGTGGGAGCTTTGTGAGGAGATTTTCTGAAAACAAAAGGCTAGGATTGATTAGCTTCAAGAGGGTGATAGGAATATGATTTTTTTCCATCATTCGGTGCAAGCTCGTTGGAATAAGTGTTTTATTTCTTCTCCAGTTAACTTTGAGGGTCTTTCAATCTCTTCGCAACAAGCTTTATCTAGAGAGGCTTGTTAATTCTAATCTAATTTGTTCACTGAGGATTCACTGCCTGTTGAGGTTGATGAGAATAGGGTCCTTGCTTGCATTCCCTCTTTAATTTCTAATGATTTGAATGCTTGTCTTATTTTTCCAGTGACTTTGTTAGAGGAGGAGGAGGTGGTGTTTGGGATGAACAAGGGGAAAGCTCCTAGCCCTGATGGTTTCCCAGTTGAGTTTTTCTAGGAGTTTTGGGATACTGTGAAGTTGAATTTGTTAGAGGTGGTTTGGGAGTCTCTTCATAGTAAGCAGATGCTTCGTGCCCTGAATGCTACTTTTTTGGTTCTCATTCCTAAGAAGGAAGGTGCTGACATACTTGATCTCTTTAGACCTATTGCACTTTGTAATGTGGTGTACAAGATTATTACGAAGTTGATTGCTGAGAGGCTTAAATCTTGTTTGCCTGTGATAATTTCTGAGGAGCAAGGCGACTTTGTGGTTGGTCGTCAAATTCTGGATGGGGTGGTGGTTGCATTTGAAGTCATTCATTCCATTGCAACTTCTCAGGATAGGTCTATGTTTATCAAGTTGGATATGGCAAAAGCTTACGACAAAGTTAAATAGAGTTTTCTTCAAAAGATTCTATTGGCCTTTGGTTTTTCCTCTGACTGGGTGAACTGGCTATTGAGTTGTGTGACCTCTTCCTCCTTTTCGATTATTGTGAATGGGGAACCTTCATATCTTTTTTGGAATACTAGGGTCCTTTGTCAGGGGGACCTACTCTCTCCTTATTTGTTTATTATTATGGTGGAGGGGTTGGGTCGACTTCTTAATTCTTGGGTTTCACAAGGTTTGAATCATGGGTGGCAGTGGGGGATGGGATTGCCTACACTTTCTCATCTCCAATTTGTGGATGACACCTCTTTTATGGGATTGACTCATATTAGGGAGGTTCAATCCTTCATGAAAGCTTTGGACATCTATCTAGCAGCTTCAGGCCAAAAAGTTAATGAGCATAAGTCTTCTATATTCTTCTTTAATACTCCTCAAGCTATCCAGTGATGGATTCCAACTATTCTTCAGTTTTAAATTGGGTCTCTTCCCTTTGTCTACTTGGGTATTCCTCTTATTTTGGTCGTCAACCCAGGTCCTCCTGGCAGATGTTTCTTGATAAGGTTAGGCGAAAGGTTACTCATTGGACTCATCGTTGGTTGTCTACTGCTGCTAGAGTGACTCTTCTCAAGTTTGTTATCCAGGCCCTTCCCATCTATAGGTTCTTTGTTCAAGCAGCTCCTATGTATTTCCTTAAGTAATTTGATGCTCTTTCATGTCAATTTCTTTGGAGCGGTAATGTGTTGTCTTCAAAGTGGAGCCTTGTTAAGTGGGATTTTGTGTGTAGACCAAAGTAGGAGGGTGGTCTTGGTTTACGCTCTGCTATTTTGAATGGGAAAGCTCTTGCTACCAAGCTTTACTGGCGATGGTGTACCAGTCAACATCAGTTATGGGCTTGTATTCTCAACCATAAATATCTTTGGGGTGTTGCTTCTTTTGAGGTTCCTCGATATCTTCTGGAAGGGAGTGGTTCTATGATTTGGCATACTTTGAAAGTGGGGGCACAATTGATTAAGTGTGCGCTTTTTTGGATCTGTCATTCGGGGTCACATGATATTTTTTGGTAAAATTCTTGGGATGGTCACCCTCTTATTCTCTCTTCTTTTCCTCACCTCCAACCCCTTTTTGATGTTTTTCTTGTGAGTGGATAGGATACTGTGGAGCATTATAAGGTGGCGCAACATGGTGGTTTGGTTGTAAGTTTTCGTTGGAAGCATCCTTTTGAGTGGCCACCTAGAGGGTCTGAGGGGGATAGGCGTGAGCTTTCCCAACTTTTGGCTTCCCGTGCTTGTAATTCTTTGAGGGGACTTGATGTCTTGGCTTGGGATCGTTCAGATTTTTCTGGAAAGTACTCTGTGGCAGCTGGTTATAAGCAGTTAGGTAGGCAATTATTTGGGGACATTGAGGCCCCTTGGTGGAAGCATGTTTGGCATAAGTTGTCATGGCCCAAGTGCAACTTCTTTATGTGGTTAGTGGCTCAAAATCAATGTCTTACTTGGGATAATTTATGTAAGTGTGGGTTCTAAGGCCCCTCCATGTGCATTTTGTGTCATGGTTGTGAAGAGAGTGTCTCCCATCTCTTCTTCCATTGTTCCTATGCTAGGGAGATTTGGCATTTATGGTGGGGCGTGTGGAATACAACTTGCTAGCATGCTTCCTCTTTGGTGGAGTTTGGGGAACGGTGGGGCAGGGCCCTTGTTTCTACCCCCTTTCTTCAGGCTGTTAGGGCTCTTGGGCCTTCCTTTATTATCTGGAACCTATGGTTGGAGAGGAATAAGCAAATTTTTTAGGATTCATTATTGATGGCCCCTCACCTATGGTGGAAAATTCTACACTCTTTAGGGGAAACTATTGCAGCTAAGTGTGATATGACTATTCTGGTGGACCCTCATGATGTTGGTTGTTGTAATCGTCTTCATCTTCCTCCTCTGCAACGATAGCTCATGCGCAATAGATGTAGGCATCCTACCCCAAAGGTGAATAGAGAGGGAAGATGGACCCCTCCCCCTCTTGGGGTCCTAAAAATCAACTTAGATGGCTCTTCTCATGGTAATCCGAGTCATGCTGGCATTGGGGGTGTGGGTCGAGATAGCTCTAGAGATGTTCAATTTATTTTCTCTATGTATAAGGGTCTTCATATGAATAATCTTATGGAGGCTCAGGCCATTTTATTGGTTGTGGAGCAGTGCAATCAATTAGGATGGCAAACGATCGTATGTGAGTCTGACTCCCAGGTTGTGGTGAACTTACTGAACAGGTATTTGGATGATGTGAACTAGCAACTGGCTTTGATTGTTGAACAAATTCTCACTCTCTGTGCTTCTCTGGAGAATATTACTTTCACTCATATTCCTCGAGAATGGAATGGTGTTGCTGATTGCTTGGCTAAATGGGCTTGATCATATTCATGATTGGAATTTAGTGGATCGGGGTCAACTACCCCCAGATTTGTCTCATCATTTGGATCACTTGGTTGATCTTGATAGGGCCATTTAAGGCCTTACTTTGTCACATTTCCTTGTTTTAATAAATTTTTACCCCCTTGATGTTAAAAAGTTAAAAATTAATGAAACCTATTAAAAAGGTAAAAAGTCAATTCATAAATTTTTTTTTAATATTGAAAAAATAATTATATTTTTTAAAAACTTATTATATATATATATAAAATAATTATTTAAAAAATAAATAAAAAAATATTTAAACATATAATTTATTATTTATATATTATATTTATTATAAGAAATCTAAAAATCTAAGTGAAATTTTTTAAAGAAAAAAAATGCATCTTTATCCTACCTTTCCCTACTTTAAAGCTAAGATTGGATAAGAGTGTAGTTTTTTCTTTAATAATATATTATATTTTTTAATATTTTTAAAAAATTGATGGTTGAGATCATTTTAATTGTCTTACATCCTCCTTTGTAACTTTCAACCATTGATTTTCAAAAGTAGGTCGTCACTTCATATAAGGACATCTTGGACGTAATAAAATAAAATAATTTTTAAGTAAATAAATAAAATAAAATAAAATAATTTTTAATTAAATAATTTAACATCTTGGGCGTAATAAAATAAAATAATTCTTAAGTAAATAAATAAAATAAAATAATTTTTAATTATATAATTTTGTATATAATGTAAGTAAAATAAAACAAGTGTTGTGTAGTAGCATGTAAGTTTTGTTAATTATAGTGTTTTAGTATTGTTAATTAGTTCTTTGCATGATCTAATCCTAACCTTAACTCACACCCTAACTCTAACCCCAATTTTTTTATATCGGTAAAGGTAGGACAAGCCTGTAAGATTTTATTAAAATAACTGAAGAGAATTACATCTATTAAAACTACCTAAAAGATGTTTACAACAAAAAATAATCACATTTAGCAACCCCTACAACCCTACAAATTTCACATGCCTGAAGCAAAACTACTACCTTATACCCCCAACCCTACGCTTCACATCAATGAATATTTTCGGACATTACAAAAAACTCGTAACAAAACACATCACAATACCACAACCAACCTATTTACTAATTTTCCTTTTGTCGTGCGAGTGAAGAATCATGTTAAAATCTACATCCATCTTCTTCTTATTCTTTTGAACCTTGTGCCAGATCTCCTCCAAATCTCCTTCCCATACATGTTCTCCCAAATCCTCATTTGAAAGGAATTTTTATTCATATGAGTCAATGCTTAAGCCTATTGCCCTTTCATCTAGCCCACCATTTGGAGTGTTGCCCTGCCCCTCCCGAGCATTGGAACTCGTCACCAGCTCATGATCCTTCTATGGGGGTACATTAAATGTTGCAATATTTGAATCCTTAATTGGGGCATTACCTTCCACCTCATCATATTCCATCGAATAGTGATGGTGGGAAACCTATTTTCACCATGTTGCTTGATTGACCCTCTTATGTTTGGAGCATTGCTCAGCTATGTGACCCGTGTTGAAGCAACTCCGACATTGAAATGGCACACCTTCATAATCAAGCAACTGTTTCCATTCTTGGCCTGGATATTTCAAGATAGTATAGCTTCTTCTGTGGAATTTTTCCTTGATGTCAAAATTGCCTTGGGTTGGTGCCTTGGCATTTCATAGTTTGGTTAAATGTTTCAACACTCTATGAATAGTGCTTTGGATAGTACTTTGTGGAAAGTGATTTGGATACTTTCAGTCCTGTTTTATGGTTCTAATCATGTTGGATTTTTGTGCAGAGGATATATATGTCACATGAGGTGATTCTTTCTATAGGTGTTAATGGTTAAAGGTGATATCATGTTGTATTGTTTTGATCTTTACAAATGCACATATTGTTCTGACACTCAGATTGGTTCAGTGATATTGGTTGGCACTCACTTTGGCATGCTTATTTTCAATCTCTACTTATTTTTGTTGAGACACATACAGGTGATAATTCTGCACAGTTCTTTACTCAAATTGAAGGTAATTTGGTTTGTATCTACAAGTGATCATTGATCATAATCAACTTCATTTTACATGTAGACATTTTATAAATTTACATTGCTTTTGTGAGCTCTACTTCACTCAGGATTTACATGCTACACTTGGTGGTTCACACGTTTTTATCATTCTTGATGCATGGCCAAATTATCATGTTGCATATGTTTACTTGCTATACATATAGCTTCACAAGGGTTCTTGCATTATACATAAGGTGGAGTTTATTGTTTAAGATGTTTATATTGATACACAATATATGTATTGTGATCGAATATCATTTCATTGTTATATTACAATGTATCTCACCTTGCATATTGACTACATCTATTTGTTTGGTCATCGGGCTTTATAAGGCCTCGACTTAAGTGATAAATCTTCCTTTACTAATCTGGGATAGTTGATTATATGAATCATTATGTTTATTTGGCAGCCGACAGGGTATTATCATTGTACGGTTGTTAGCTCATGTGGACACTGGACAACATGATGTGGAAATGTTTTGGTATTTTATTTAATGATCATTGTGTCAGTATCATGCGGATTTCAAATGATTATCTCAAAAGTTGTAAGGAGAATAGGGCAAAAAAAAGTTATGTTTTCATTTTGTATGGCTAGCTCAAACCCTAGTTGCCATTGCAATTAGTAGTTACAACTTTTGACACCGTGGTTGTTGATTTTTGCTTGAACTTGAGGTATCATGGACAGTGAAAGATTAGAAATATGTTGGTGGACTTTGCTTGAGCTGGAAGTGGAGGTAAATCTAGAGGATTTCATGGGATTTGTTTGTAGTTTCAAAACGCCATGAGAGGTAATATCTGTAATTTTCTACTTGTTTTTCAAAGGTGAATAAGGTAAAAGGAAAGTGAAAAGATATAGTTTATTTGCAGAGATATTACAGTTGATTATATTTTAAAAAAAAGGAAAATGTTTTTTTGATTTCAACTATATGTGTTAGTTTGATTTAGAAACCCTAACTTGAGGGTTTGGTTCTTGACTTGAGGTCTCACATTTTTGTACAAGGGTTTCAATTTTTGTGTCGTATAAAAAAGAATGGAAATACGCCATTATTTGGTTAAGAGGTTTTGAAAAGAATATTTGTTGAAAAAGAGAAAATAAAGAGAGGGTTTATGAGACAGAACAGAGCGTTGTTGAAAAGAGAATAAGGGTTTATTACAGTGATATTTTTGTATTTTAAAAAATTCAAAAAGAGAGCTTAAAGTGTTTATATCTCTGATTCTTATTACAAAGATTGCATATTTCAGTGAGATCATATTGGTACTATTTCATTCATTATAGATTATAATGGGCATTATTGTATATCTTTTATATGTACTTTGTTGAGATTTTGTAATTGCAAAAATAATGCAGTTATAAGGTCTTGACAGTTTGCATGGTTATTGAGAAACTTTGTAAAGGAGTTGGTGCTCTTACTGAAGTTGGTGCTCCTACTGAAGTTGGTGCTTCAGAATCTCAGTGGCGTTAGTGCTCTTGAACTGTAAAGAGTTGGTGCTCTGAAAAATAGTGTAATCAATTTTTGAATCAAGCCTGTAAGGCATTTTGGAGTAGTTTTTCTACCCCAAGAGGGTTTTCCACTCGTTAAAGTTTTTTGTTTCTCTTTTGTGTGGTTTGTGCTTAATTTGCTTAAGTTTTTCATTCTATCATTTGTCAAAGTGGTTTATGCAATGCTCTGATACAATATCATGGTTTCAAGTTGTCTAAAAGTTCAAAGTTTAATTGTTCATATTCAATGCATGAATGTTAAATTCTGTCATTAGTGAGTTTGGTGTCCTGTGTTAAAGAAAGTGTTAAAAGGTTGTTCATTCAACATTATGTGAACAATGTATATCATGCTTTGATATGAGTTTTTAAGCATTCATGTTATGTTTGGTTAAGTCATTGGAAAACAATCATTCAAAACTTAGTATTCACATTGCATATATAAGTCACTCATTTGTTCAAGGTCAAACAATTCAATTTTGCATTTCAAGTCATAAATTTTTTAATTTATACATTACTTTGATTCACCCCCCTCTCAAAGTAATTCCACTTCCAACAATTGGTATCAAAGCGTAGGGTCCTGCATTAGGTTTCATACCTAGGATTGATTCTGGTCTTGGAAGTCAATATGTCGCATGTGCAAGAAGGTTCATCTATTACAAGGGATCCTCTATTTGATGGCTCTAATTGTGTGTTCTGGAAAATCAAAATGGAAACATTTCTAATTTCTTTAGATCTTGATGTCTGGAACTTAATGTGTAGTAAATACACTGTACATGATACCATACCTACAGATCATGATGAGGAAAGGAAATATGAAATGAATGCAAGTGCTAAACATGCACTCTTGTGTGGCTTGACAAAAGATGTATTTGTTAAAGTCATGCATTGTAAATCTGCATATGAAATTTGGGAGAAGCTTGAAAATGTGTATCAAGGAAATGAAAAGGTTAAGCAATCCAAAATCCTTACTCTCAAGAATCTATTTCAGGAAATGAGAATGAAGGATGATGAAAATATTGCTAATTATTTCTTAAGAATAGATGAAGTTGTCAATGCAAGAAGAGGTCTAGGTGAAACAATTGTAAAATATGATGTTCAAAAAGGGATTAGGACTTTGCATCCTAAATTTGAGTCTAAAGTTTCTACCCTTGAATAAAAGAAGCATTTTGATTCACTTACCTTGGATAATTTACAATCCATATTAATAGCCTATGGAATGAGGATAGGAAGCTCTACTTCAACCTCTAAAGAGACTGCTTTTAAAGCAAAAAAGAAAGAAGATTTAGACAGTGAATCAAAATTGTCTGATTCTTTAGAAGCTCTTTTAGTGAGGAAGTTGACAAAGAAATATACATGAAAAATTCCATTCAAATGTTTTACTTGTGGAAAATCTGGACACTTTGTTGCTAAATTCCCTTACGGTGATCAAGCCAATGAGGATGAAAAGTTAGAAAAACAATATAAGAAAAAGGCTTTTGATCCTAAAAAGAAGTTTAACTTCAAAAAGAAAAAGAGTCTCTTTACCAAAGAAGACTCGAATGTTCAAACAAATGACACACTTGGTGATGAAGATGAAACTTTATTCATGACTAAAGTTGATTCACAAAAGGTTTCAAATAAAGAATCAGATAATTGGTCTAAAATAGAAGGTGAAACTATATTTATGGCCACAATGAATGAAATGGAATTGCAAGAAAATAAAATGGTAGAGAATTCTACTTCTAATAAAGAATTGAATGGTTTTGAGAATGAATTGAAAGTTTCTCTAAGTGAAGTTCAAAATTTAGAGGACTTCGTATACCAGAAAATTTAGATTGAGCAAGATACTAAGAATCTAGTAGGTAAGATTATAATCGCTGAAAAGGAAATTACTGATTTAAGACTTCAAGTTGAAATTCTACAAGGATGCAATTGAAATTCAAGGAAGAAAAGTGTTGTATCTTAGAAACTAAAATCAACAATCTTAGAAAGGAATTTGATAATTTTACAGATTTTTTGAATAAACAAAGATCTTATGAAGACAAGTCAGGTCTTGGTTATATGAATGATTCAAGTGATTTTCTAGATATAAATGTAAAACTAAATATGGCAGATCTAGACAAGCTTCCTACAAGAAGAAAAAGAATAGTCTTTCTAAGACAACTATGCAAAACAAAGTTAAGTTGGTTTGGATGCCTAAAAGGAGCAATGTAGAACAAGAAGGTATCTTTAGTCAAACTAAATTACATGTTAAAGTTGAAAATACATGGATCTTAGATAGTGGTTGTTCTCATCATATGACATGGGATAGAAGTATTTTTACTTAACTTGATTTTGGTGATTTTGGTTTAGTATGGTTTGGTAATGATGATTACATACAACTTATGGAAAAAGGCATAGTGGTTTTCGGTAATAACATTTTCTTGCCAAATGTTTATTATGCAACAAGTTTAAAACACAATCTGTTAAGTGTGACACAAATATGTGACCAGGATTTATGTATTCTTTATTATTATTGTGGGTGTTAGATTGAAAGGAAATCAGGAGAAATGGTTATTGTTGGTTCAAGGACATAGGGAAATATCTATGAAGTGACTAGTGTGAATGTGCTTAATCAGTTGAGGAGGAGTCTCTATGATCTTCCTCCTATTTCTTTTCACTAATCAATTTTTGTGATTGTAGGGTGTGCTTTAAAGTTTTATCTTATATCCCTGAAAGTATAAATTGCAATCAAATCTTTGCAATTTAGTTGGTGTTTTGGAATAGTTTGAAAAAAATTTGTTACATGAAGGATTATGTGTTAACATTGTCTTGTTTATGGCAACAAGTTGTAGAAATTTTTTCTTGAGAATGAACAGAGGATTGATATTAGTTGTTTGGATAGTCAACACTTAGTTGTTCTATCTTCATAAAAAGGATGAAGCAATGTGGAACAGGGTTTCAAGGCTTCTCAAAATAGTCTTGTCTAAATGATTTTAAAAGTATGCATGGTCTTAGGGGGAGACATTCTTATTTGTTTGCACCATTTGTTTCCTTAAGCATTGGTTCAACATGTGGTTGCATTTGGTTCTTCTTAAGTGTTCATTTCTGAATATTCCACTAGATGGTATTATGTGCATTTTATTATTGAATTATGGTTTGGATTGTAGTTGTCTAATGTTCATATTGGCAAGTCAAATTGTTTCAGGTTTCATGAGATGGTTACTTAAGATAGGACAACATCAATGAAAGCAACATTTGTTGCTTGGACACAAGTTAGAAATAAGCAGGCAATTGATTGATGTCAGTCACAATTTTCCAGTGGTATTATTTTTGTTTGCTGCAAATGTAAGGTGTTTGCAAGGGTATGGTAGCAATACTAGTGTTCTGACAGTGAGTATGCAAATGATAACATGACAAAATTGCACAACTCAATGATGATTTGTATATTTCCTATCTATGACAATTTTTATGTATGCTGACAATATAGTATACATGATGACAATTTTTATAGTTGCTTTGGTATAACAGTGCTTTGTTGTTACTTGGAAGTTCGTGGTCTTTAGCTTGCAGGTGACAGTACTTTGTTGGTTCACATAGTTGATCATTATTTTGTTGATATGGTTCAACATAATTGGTATGATAGGTGACAGTGTGGTAATATTTATTGATATTCTTCCTTGATTCATGCTTGACAGTGATTTGTTGCTATACAAAAGGAAGTTGGTTTTGGCATGATATGATGATCTTATGAGATTTAGTTGACAATGTTCATATTCTTCATGGTATTCAGAAATTTATGCTTATAATGTGCATAGTGTGGTGTTGTTTAATCAGGGCTACATTTGAAACAACTTGGTTAATTGCATTTCTACTTGTTGAATTCTCTCTATCCTTGTTCAAGTGCGGTACTCATAAAGGAGTTATGATACCAGTTTTGATATATTTTGTTGCAGCTGGTTTTTGTCTAAATAGTGCTATATCATAAGGAGAGGTTTCTTGCATATTTCATGATATAGAATATGGTTGGTGATTGGTTATAATACAACTTGGTGATCTATGCATTCTCATTTTGTCATTGATGTATGGCAGTGGTATTTATTTTTGGGATGCTTACCAATGATATTTCTTTGTGCTCTTGATAGTGAGTTGCTATTTGCAGGTTGTGTAATTGGTGCATACAGTACTTGACTTTATGATTTTTTTACATGTTGTCAGTATTATGGATGCCAGAGTTATTGTGTTTGCTCATGTGAATACAAGAAGTTTTATGAAACAGAGTTATTTGCTTATGTCTAAAGTAATGATATGATTCTTGATTGCTATTTTTCAATGGATATGTGTTGGTTGGCTTTAATTGTTTTTATTCATGACATTTCACATTCTCCTCTGTTACTCTTTGTCCTTGTAACAAAAAGGGGGAGAAAATGATGGTTCAGATGGCTAATTTTGGCTAAGTTTTTGCCATCAAGGACAAAGGGGGAGTTTGTTTGGCTAAGTTTTTTCCAACAAGGAAAAAGGGGGAGTTTGTTGGCTTCTTCTGTGGCATTTGTCCTTGATATCAAAACTACCCTAGGTTGGTGCCTTGGCATATCATAGTTTGATTAAATATTTCAGCACTCTATGGATAGTGCTTTGGATAGTACTTTGTGGACAATGCTTTGAATACTTTCAGTCTTGTTTTATGGTTCTAATCATGTTGGATTTTTGTGCAGAGGATATATATGTCACATGAGGTGATTCTTTCTACAGGTGTTAATGGTTAAAGGTGATATCATGTTGTATTGTTTTGATCTTTACAAATGCACATATTGTTCTGACACTCAGATTGGTTCAGTGATATTAGTTGGCACTCACTTTGGCATGTTTATTTTTTGTCTCTACTTGTTTTTGTTGAGACACATATAGGTGATAGTTTTGCATAGTTCTTTACTCAGATTGAAGGTAATTTGGTTTGTGTCTACAAGTGATCATTGATCATAATCAACTTCATTTTACATGTAGACATTTTATAAATTTACATTGATTTTGTGAGCTCTACTTCACTTAGGATTTACATGCTACACTTGGTGGTTCACATGTTTTTATCATTCTTGATACATGGAAAAATTATCATGTTGCATATGTTTACTTGCTATACATATAGCTTTACAAGGGTTCTTGCATTATACATAAGGTGGAGTTTATTGTTTAAGATGTTTATATTGATACACAATATATGTATTGTGATCGAGTATCATTTCATTGTTATATTACAATGTATCTCACCTTGCATATTGACTACATCTATTTGTTTGGTCATTGGGATTTATAAGGCTTCAGCTTAAGTGATAAATCTTCCTTGACTAATCTAGGACATTTGATTATATGAATCATTATGTTTATTTGGCAGCCAATAGGGTATTATCATTGTGTGGTTGTTAGCTCAAGTGGACACTGGAGAACATGATGTGGACATGTTTTGGTATTTGATTTAATGATCATTGTGTCAGTCCCATGCGGGTTTCAAATGATGTTTATCATTTGATAGTGGATTTCAAATTATTATCTCGAAAGTTGTAAGGAGAATAGGGAAAAAAAGTTATGTTTTCATTTTGTATGGCTAGCTCAAACCGTAGCCGCCATTGCAATTAACAGTTACAGTTTTTGACACTGTGGTTGTGGATCTTTTCAAGAACTTGAGGTATCATGGATAGTGAAAGATTTAAAATATGTTGGTGGACTTCGTTTGAGCTAGAAGTGGAGGTAAATATAGAAGATTTCATGGGATTTGTCTGTAGTTTCAAACTGCCATGAGAGGTAATATCTACAAATTTATGCTTGTTTTTCGAAGGTGAATAAGGTAAAAGGAAAGTGAAAAGATATAGTTTATTTGCAGAGATATTATAGTTGATTATATTTTAAAAAAGGAAAATGTTTTTTTGATTTCAACTATATTTGTTAGTTTAATTTAGAAACCCTAACTCAAGGGTTTGGTTCTTGACTTGAGGTCTCACATTTTTGTACAAGGGTTTCAGTTTTTGTGTTGTATAAAAAGAATGGCAATAAGCCATTATTTGGTTAAGAGGTTTTGAAAAGAATATTTGTTGAAAAAGAGAAAATAAAGAGAGGGTTTATGAGACAGAACAAAGTGTTGTTGAAAAGAGCATAAGGGTTTATTACAATGATATTTTTGTATTTTGAAAAATTCAAAAAGAGAGCTTAAAGTGTTTATATCTCTAATTCTTATTAAAAAGATTGCATATTTCAATGAGATCATATTGGTACTATTTCATTCAATACATATTATAATGGGAATTATTGTATATCTTTTATATGTACTCTGTTGAGATTTTGTAATTGCAAAAATAATGTTGTTATAAGGTCCTGATAGATTGCATGGTTATTGAGAAACTTTGTAAAGGAGTTGCTGCTCCTACTGAATTTGGTGCTTCAAAATCTTAGTGGAGTTGGTGCTCTGAAAAATATTGTAATCACTTTTTGAATTAAGCCTATAAGGCATTTTGGAGTGGTTTTTCTACCCCAAGAAGGTTTTCCAATCGTCAAAGTTTTGTGTTTCTCTTTTGTGTGGTTTGTGCTTAATTTGTTTAAATTTTTCATTCTGTCATTTTCCAAATTGGTTTGTGCAATCCTCTGATGCATTATCATGGTTTTAGGTTGTCTAAAAGTTAAAAGCTTAATTTTCATATTCAATGCATGAATGTTAAATTCTTCCATTAGTGAGTTTGGTGTCCTGTGTAAAAGAAAGTGTTGACGCCAAAATTTGATGAGGTAACAGTGTCTTATGGGAAACTCAGTTTATGGGGGACCTTTTGAGCTAAATTGAGTGACCTTCAGATTTTTAGAGAAGCCAACTTCTTCTATAATGGGGGTTTGGAAAGGAAAAAGGAAACAAATATAATAAATTCTAACCTAAGGCGATGCACTAAGACTTAATGATAGGCATGATAAATCGTAGATCTAAGGGCCTGAATGGTGTTTGTAGTGTTTTAGAAAATTAGAAACTGAAGATTACAACATAGACAATCCATTCATTGACATAAAATAATATTGCATACATTCCTACTGCTAGGAAGAGTCATTAGACATTGTCTAGGTCAGAAAAGCTGCATTCAACATATATAGAGGTTCTCAAATGAAATGTCCAGACAATAAAAAAAATAGTTTACAGTTTGATCAAATAGCATGAAAAAATAGAAAGGCCAAACAATTGGCATAGTCTGAGAGTCCTTCCAATAAAATAAAACAACAATAAAGGCCTGGTGTCTTTAACTGAAACCAGTGTTTCCTCTAAATTTTGGATCCTTTTCTCACAACAGAGAAAAGTATATATAGCAAGAAAAAAATCCCCCACCACTTTGGAGAGTAGTAACAGAAAAGATTTCACAATCCCCTGGCAATGATACAAAATCAAAATATTCCCCAAGCCATTGCAACAAAATTGATCTGAAACAAAGCATCCAGTCACTCTAGGCACAGGGCATCCTCTGCAAATGATGGCGGTGTTCTCGGAAAGGATTAATCATACAAGTTTCACCATTCTGTGCAAATTATTATGACACATAGTGGCCAATAGCATCATTCAGTTCATCTGGTCTATCGCCTGAATATAAGGTCCATTGACTGGGCACGTGGCAGCCTTTCACTACCCATATGAACCTCTCTCTTTTTCCATTGAGGACTTGCATTATGGCTACATGTGTCGAATAGGCATAGCACTTCATCAATAATGGAGGGAACGATCACCAGTCTAGCGCAAAAGAGATGTGTGGCAACATTTCACTGCTTGTGGTGGTTACTTCATGTCTACGCTGAAAGATTTGTGAATAGAAAACACGTAGCAAGAGTGTATCATCAATAACCATTGTGAGGCCCACCAAACCTTTTTTGGGAATGAGGGCTTCATGGCACTTGAGCGAAGCCCGATGAGGCAGCAAGAAAGAATGATCAAAATTATCCCGCAACCACGACATGTGGAAGCATAGCGGGGTTCCCTAGGATGCGAAAGGAATGCAGAAACTCGGGGTTGCGAGGAGTAGATACATGGAGCAGGAGAGTAGAACATAGATATGAGGTCGAGTTGACCACTAATGCATGAGCCAATGTATAGAGGAAAATACACCCGAAGGGAGCTAGTTAAATATTTATTAACAACTTTTGGCGACTATCAGGGGCATTTTGCCTAAGGAACGGAGAACCCAAAATTTCTTTGGTTTACAGGCTAGAGTGCTATTTTATTAGATAATGGAGTCAGATATTGGAAAGAGCCGTTGCAGAGGCGACCATTCATCCTCAAATGGCTTCACTATGTTGCGCAAATTTTTCTGTGCTCCACTTAGATCAATAGTTTCTTTGTGAGGCAATGCATTAGGTAAACCTGCCCCTGCTTCACAATGAAACAATAGCTATGCAAGTGGATGAATCACTCCCTCAATGTCGGTTACCGTGGGAGGATTACTGAAATTCCTCAAAGCCTCTAGATCATTTTTCTTCTCTTCTATCTCTTCCGCAATTTGCTCGGTCATGGCAATAGAGCCATTTTCAAGGAACGAGGACGGAAAACCCATCATGTTTAACTCAGAGTAGCCACGACTACTTTAGTGTGCTGGAAGGTGGTGTGGCAATGGATGAACTTATTTGTTGTTTGAGCAGTAGCATCCTGATCTTCAATATGCACTCTAGTGAGGTTTTCATCAGAGATCAAGTATAGCTCGTTGAGCAGATCTTTATCCAAAACCTTCTCCAAGATGAACCATGGGAATTGCTCAATCGTATCATGAGCCTCCTGGCTCAGCTTCGATGTTTTGGTGATGAATCGAAGGGTAGGTTGCAGTGTTAGGCAAAAGGATTTAATCTTTTCCTAGTGAGAGATGTACAACTTCCTTACCAATGGAATAATGTCCAGCTGTGTAGAAGGAGATAGGAGAGAGGCTTTAAGAGAAGCAATCTTCACATCCTTTGAGCTAATGGCCTCAGCCAATTCTACCCCTTTTCTTTTCTCAGACACTAGCTGTTCCGCAGAGCTGCTCATTTCTTTATTCCAATTCTCCTCGGGTCGGGAGTGATTTGCTAAGTGCATGTCCAGAGAAGACTTCGTCTCTTGGAGCTCTTCTTTTAATTGAGCTTTTAGGCCCTTAAATTCAGCCTCTTTTTCTTGCATTTTCTGCTCATATTGAGCCTGTTGGTGCTCCAAAACTTCATTCCTCTACGCCACTCCCTACCTATACTCAAGGCGAAGTTGCTCCAACTCTTCATTCTTCAATCGCAGACTCTACTCTATCTCTTGATTCTTAGACTATAGCTCTTTTACCATGGCAGGGTCAGTAGCCTGAATCTTTGCAAGTTCACCTTGAAGTATGTTCTTCTCATCTTCTACTGCCAGCACCCTCTCTGTCATGCGGGCAACATCCACCTCCAGAGATTTTTCTTTTTTCTCCAAAAAACTAACCTTTTCCCTTACCACTTTAAGCTGCTCATTCTTCTTTAGCTAGCGGCTAGTTTTAAGGAAGTCAGAGGTGACCACCCATTGTGTTTCCTCCATGATCTCAACCTTATCCTACGGTCGAGCCACCTTCATGTTGAGCCCTACTGCATATATCTCATAATTTTCTGGGTGCATCTCCCCTCGAGGCTTGGTTACTCTCGGGTACATGGTTGCAAACTTCAATTCCTATCGGGCCTCATCATAAAGAGTTTGTATTTTGGCTCAACCGAAGTACTGTCATCTTTTTCCTTGCATTTTTGCATTCTACTTGTGCGTGCCTCCTTTCGGCAATGAATTTGTGCCATAAATTTGGATGGCGATGAAACTAGTCCACCTGTGAAAGGAGCGCTAGAAGGTAGGGCATAGGGATAGGTAACCCTCATAGGTACAGGCATTTGTTTCTTCTAGAGAGTGACAGTTTGCAGGGAGAAGTGGGGCACGTTCCAAATCTTGGTTTGAGGACCAGAAGTGGGGCTAGTCACTTGAAATGACTGAATTGGTGAATCGACCGGAGGACTTATAGGTTGGGGTGGTGGACTAGTTGTCATTGCGGTGTCATCCTGTTGCGATGGAAGAGGATCTGCAGTAATAGCAGAAGAAGGCATACCTGTAGGGGGTACATTTTCAGAAACTGAGGCAAGGAGAGCCTGAGTGGCAACAACGGGTGTAAGGGTTTATGGAGTAAGGTCAGGTGGAGTGGTCTGTAAAAATTGGGCAAAACCTCCTGAATATGTTGGATTAAAAGTGGAAGGAAGAGGGCCAGTACTCATGGTAGGGATCGTCATTGAGGTAGAGGCAGATACCAACGAATGAGAAGTAAGGGAAGGAGTGAATTTTACCTTTTGACTAGTCGATGGCGGCTCTAAAATCATCAACAACTCTTCCTCAGCCTCAGGCTCCTGGCTAGCTGCAAGAACTTTTCTTCCCACGAGTCCTTGCGAACCTCCTCCAATAATGCTCTCTGTGCATTGCTATTTTGTGAGTGGGGTCTCCTGAGCTTCGACAACTATTACTGTTTGCTGATGTGATACCCTAGCTGGCTTAGTGGCCCAAGTGAGTGTATGTGAGACCCTTGATATATTAAAATGCACATTCGTGGCCACATAGGTGAGCTATCTGGGGCCTTTCTCCTTCGACGCAGAGGAGGCAGATGTTGTCGCTTCCTCTTCCTGCTCTTCAGACTCATCCTCCGGGTGCCCACTCTTATTAATACTAAAGTTCAAGTTGGGGTGGCCCTTATTCCACAATTTTTCAAATTCCTTGTCATCCTTCAGACTATCATAAGGGGTATCCAATTGCCCTGTCTCTTGGCGATCCTTCCAGAAAGCTTATATTTTTTCAGTAGTCCACTCCTCATCCTTCTTCAACTTATTGTACATGGCATGTTCCATGTGGACATTATCTTTGGCCACCACCACAACAAAGTAGAACTTGTGCCATGGCCCTCTAGTATCTTGCGTAGGAATACGTGCCAATTCAATAAAAAATTTATCTTTGTCTACCCGCAGGTTACGCCGCTTCTCCCAGTAAGGTCAGGGAACATGCGTAATTTTCATGTACGGCTCCGAAAAGTCATTGAAAGGGTTGTAATCCCACTTATCATTTACTAAAACCAACCCTAAATAAGCCAATTTATCCTACAATAACTGGTCTGATTATTTCTTTAACAGAGTCATCGACTTGAAATTCTTCGGACAAGTGAAGAATCCTTTTTTCTTGACACTTTTGCTACTGCAGAAGGTAAAATCAATGATACACACCTGCCTATACATTTCAAGTGTGAGAACCCTATCTGTGACATAGGCTAGGAGAAGGAAAGGTTGACCAGTGAAGCCCCACATCTAGAGAATCGTGAAATTTGTTCCTAAGAACCAATCACAGGCGGGAGTGAAAATTTGCATATATCTGGTCTAATCCCTATCGAGCTGGATTATGTCACCTTCTCGTAAATCGGGCAAGATTGGAGTTATGAAATAGTATGAAAATGCATAATAATCATATAACACAGAAAGAAAAGGTGTCCATGTGGACACTGGCTTCCTCTTACCCTGTTCATAAAAAAATGATAATTCAAAATATTGGGCAAAGAAATTAGGGTTTTGATGTAGAAACATGTGAACCAGGAAATAAAGAAATCTAAACTTTCCCTCCACTGGGTAATTCTTTATTTTTCATATCATTTCATCTACCATGAACTCAACAAAATCATACTAGAAGGTATTGTGCTGCTTGCGGAATTGGAAGGCCGGTCCTAGTTGAAAAGTCCCCACCATCTCATCGGAGTCTTGACCACATACAAAAGATAGCATAGACATGGTATCCTGCAAATCCTCGTGTAACGCACCACACGACAATGAAATACTTGGCATTTTAGCACCTGGGATGCCTTTCTTACCAATCTCTTCCAACAAGAAATCTGAGTTCTTTTTCATCGCCCTCCATGTTTTTTCTCCTTTTCTGGGGTTCAAGGACTCAATGTTATCTCTTCTTTTACTAAGGTCTGGATTGCATAGCATATGTGAAATGGCCCGTGGGGTGATGTCAACTCTTAAGTTTCGGTCTTTGATGTAGTGGGTGTTAGGGTTATAACACTAGATGGTAGCATCAACTATCTCTGGGTAGTAGTGCACCAACGGGACCATGTATTGTGGAAGACCACTATACCAAACCTTCCTTGTCGTAGAAGTGTTCGCCTTTGGTGCTGTCAACCTTGCACAGGGTAAGTGCACAAAGTTGAGTCCACAAAACGTGAAAGTTTTTGCCTTAGGCAAAAAAATGAATTCGGCTTGCAAAAAATAGGATCCCGCTTTTTAATTTCGGGATCCCGAGCCTAAGTTTAAAAAACGGGATCCCGTTTTGAAAATTTTCAAAAGCGGAAATTTTCAAAAAAAAGATTTTTAAAGCGGACCCCCTTTTGAAAAATTTCAAAATGGAAACTTCCAATTTTTGAAAAATTCCATTTTTGAAATTTTTAGTTTTCAGAAGAATTTCAAAGCGGATCCCGTTCATGAACCATAAAAATGGCTTTTTATAAGGGATCCTTTTTAATTTATGAACAAGCGGGTTTTGGCTTTTTGGTTCGGAAATGGCTGAGGACTAGAGACTAAACTTTGGTCCTAGTTTGACACACTTAGAGTCAAGTATGCCACGGAAAATAATGACTTTGGACATATGTTTGAAGACTTTATTTTGCAGAATTTTTTTATGAAATTAAAACCCATTATAGATGAGACAGTGCAGATTCCAAATATGTAATTTTTTTAATAATTTGATTATTTTTTCTATATTTCAATTAATTTCTAACGAAACTAGTCCAAAAACTTCAATTATTAGGTTTTTTTAGTATTTTAATAACTTTTGATCAACATAACATTTTGATGAGCCGGATTACTGAAGAGCAAACTTAGGACAATTCTTTTCAGTTTAAAAAAAAAATCAAAATGATAAGTTTAGGTCATCTTATCGTAATAGTACATGGCGATTTTTCAAAATGACAAATATGCCTAATAAATATTTAATAAAAAAATTCAAAAAAATTATAAAAAAATATTAAAAGCAAACTTTAGTGAGTCACAAATCTTTTCCCAAAAGGATTTAGAAAAATATGATAATTTAGGTCAAAATATGGATGTCGTACACGTGCATGGTATGGTATAAAAAAGTGACTTTTAAATAGTGGTTTTTAGAAACGCCTATTGAAACTCAATTTTTACAATCTAGGTATTGAAATAAATTACATATTTGGAAACTAGACTCCGAGTACTACATTTTATGATTAGTGACTTTTTTGAAGATTCCATCTCTAAGTGCTTCAAATTTTAACGTCAAATGTGTCAAATTCTGAAAATCAGGGAAAACACTTCCACTTTTTGGCCAAAAAGTGGACTCAACTTCTTGCACACACCCCGCAGGTTGCTTCCCTTAAGGATTTAAGGTTTTTTGCAAGCCATGGGTCATAGATATTATCCCATTTCTCCTCAACACTTTTCTTGTTTCTGCAATTTTTAGGCCTGGTTAGCTCTATCGTATAGGCCCTCTTCAGCCTGCTTGGTATACCAAGCGTAGTATATGCCAAATCCTCATAGACATACACATCTTCAGATGACTGTATGGTTGTAAAAAACTCTTGGCCAATTTCCTCTTGCATTTGATGAGATGAACTCTTTGACATTTCTCTTTAGATGAAGACCTCTGTGAGTTCTGAACTCTGCAATTTTTACTCGGCTTTAGATACGCTAAAGAAAAAAAAATCTCTGCACCTTGAGCTTTGGCGTTTGTGAAAAGAATTTGAATCATTAAACCTTTTCATGTAATATTTGGCTATCTTTTATCAAGGTGGTAGAGGAAAGCATGCTTTTTTCATTTAATTCGGCATGTACCGTTAATTTCGTGATTCGTGCAAAATGAACTACTTGCCATTTTGAGGCAGAAAGAGTTCATTATTGCATTCAACAACTGTGTGATATGTTGTGATTCTCTTGAAACTTGAGCCAATAATTTTCTTTCTAACCTTGTGTTAATCTGTGTTGGTAATTAATATCCTAGCCGAAATGATTAAGCCAAAGCAAATGATCACGCTCTGAAAAGATATGAATATTGCCTTGGGCTTTGGAAAATGCCTGTGAAATGACACAATAGCCTACGACCGTGCAACTTACTATTGATGAGCGCCACCTTTGTAAAGCTAATTAATTATCCCCTATTAATCTAGCACGCATTGAACTATACCTCCACAGATGCAATTGGTTCAAAAATGTGAGCAAACGTAGGCACACCTTTCAAGTTGACATCTAGTTATCATCACGTTTTCTCAAAATGGATTAGTATGCATCCTGTCATTTTTTCTATAAATAGGCCGGTAAGTAGTGAGAAAATCATACTTAACATTTGAGCAGTGATAGGTTGTTAGCACAATTTTAAACAAGTTTTCTCATAGACTAGGTGATAGGTGAATTTCAATATTGGCTAGAAGGTATAAGCATAGTGTCAGAACCATGGATACTCCTGTTAGGCTAACCTCTTATAAGTCACAGACAACATTCCTAGGGGAGGTTTCTATTAGGAGGATGAAAAGAATGACCAAGAATAAGCATTCCTTGGTCTTGATAGCCATAAAATGGGTTCTGGGTAAGGACTGCATAGAATATGAGGAAAAGTATCATGTGAATAGTGATATATGTTCACACTTCATAGCATCTACGTTAGACATTGGAATCCCTACGCCTCTCATCCTGAAGCTGGTCAAGGAAATGTTTCCTAGAAAGTACCTGAATGGCCTAGGTGAGGTTGTTGCTCACAATGCATATGGGGTAGGTATGTCGTCAGCCAGTGACCTCCATCACTATATCGAGGAAGAAGTAGTAGTTGTATGGCTGTCGTTTCTTAGTGGTTTCAGCCTTTAGACACGTGATGAGCATCGAAAGAGGGTCAGACCTTGCACTTCCTGTTCCACAGTTAAAACGTGATATCGTTCTATGGCGTAGATTGGTATACCAACTTCAGGAACTTGGTGTTTCCCCTGCCAATGGTGGTTGTGCCGAACGATGCTGCTTCTGCTACCGAAGAACCTGCTAACAAGGAAGATGTAGATGCTTCCATTGATGCGTCAATTGCTGCCTCCCGTGCCCTTGGATGAAAACCCTCTTTGCTCCTAACAAAAATGCCTCTCAGTTTTCTTTATTTCCTATTGTTGCATAGACCACCTGCCCTACAATTTTGTATATAAGCTTGAAAAAGGCTATCATTTTTGCATATATGAAGGAAAAGCTTGAATATTCATATAATTTTTTGGATCATGGCTTCCTTAACCATTTTACAATGTAAAAACCAAAGAATATATATAATAGATATATATCTTTATATAAAAAATCCATGGCTCTTTCTTTCATTCTGCATTTCAGTTTTATGGGCTCTTTTATAACATATGTGTTTATTTCTTTGCACATGGGTGTGTTTTATGTAAATAAATCTCGCTATTCCAGCCTCTATAATAATGGGTTAATTCTGCAAAAACACAATCCAATTTCAAAAAAGACCAGCCAAAGAAAGGGAAAATAAAAAAATAAAAAAATAATTCACATATGTACAAAAACAACACTCAACATTTAATGGAACAACTTAAGATGAATCTCATTGACCGAGATTCCTAAGGGTTCTTGTTCCATATTTTCTAACTCAAAAGTGTTATGCTCCTTGCACTGAATGATTTTGAAGGGGCCTTCCCATAGGCTATCAAATTTACCATGCTGACCTGGCTTAGCAGCCCTTTTATCATACTTCAGTACTAAGTCTCCGCACTTTAGGCCTTGGTTGGAAGCCTTCTTTTCAAACCATCACTTGACCACTTGTTGACTGTTTGTCATGGCTATTAGGGAATTCTCCCTTTTTTCCTGTACTTCTAACAGTTCGGCAAGCTGAACTTCCATGGTGCTATTTTGTTCTATCTCGAGGGATTTCAACAATTGGAGTGCTGGAATCTCCATAAATATAGGTAACAATGCCTCTTTCCCGTATACCAACTCATAAGACGAAGTCTTAAGGACTTGCTTAAGAGTTATACGGTTTTCCCATAGCATTGCTTGGAGGTTTTTATGCCATTCTCTTTGGTGTTCCAAACCAATTCTTTTAAGGAGTCAAACTAGGCTCTTGTTTGTTTACTTTGCTATGTCATTTCCTTGTGGGTAATAATTTGATGATGTCTTGAGGAATATGCCATTCATTAATGCAAAGCGACATACCTTTGTGCCTAGGAAAGATCTGGCATTATCAGAAATGATAGTCTTTAGAGGACCGAACCTTGTCACCAACTCTTTGAGGAAATCCATAATCTCTATTTCTGTTGCATTTTTAAGCGGAACGGCCTCTGTTCACCTTGTGAAGTAATCTGTGGCGGTTAGAATCCATTTGTGTCTGGCACTAGAAGCTAGATTAATCATCCCAATAAAGTATAGGCCCCATTGTGCAAATGGTTCGTTCACCACTATAGGTTTGAGATGCATTGCAAAAAAATTCTTTTGTCAGTAAAGAACTAGCATTTTTTTGCAAGATTTGACCAAAAAGTTGGAGTCATTAAAAAGTGTAGGCCAATAGTAATCGACGCACATGAATTTAATCGTAGTGGTCTTAGCAGAGAAGTGTTCGCCTACAGTGCTGTTGTGGAATACGTCTAGGATCCTCTTTGCTTGCTCTGAAGTAACGCATCGCAGGAGTAGACCATTGAAATTCCTTTTAAAAAGGACCCCCTCCAATAGTGTATATCCACAATTTTGCAGCTGGTAGTATCTCCTCTTTTGGGATGAGAGACCTAGCAGACACTTTCCTGTTTGCATAAACCTCATTCTATCAGTCAGCCAACAACCCTCTGATTCTGGCTCATTTATTAGGACAAGCCCCAGTTGCTCCCTACAGTAGGTATTTCCTTGTCCTGTGTCATGTATTCGCATAGTCCTCTTCCTCTGAT
Organism: Sequoia sempervirens; assembly: GCA_007258455.2. Classification (NCBI taxonomy): domain Eukaryota; kingdom Viridiplantae; phylum Streptophyta; class Pinopsida; order Cupressales; family Cupressaceae; genus Sequoia; species Sequoia sempervirens. Next base: position 120,345 of record VDFB02281256.1, read on the forward strand.
GGTTTTAGTGGGTTTGACCTCAATATCATATTCAAAGATCTTGGTGATCCAATTAGCTCTTTTTATTCTATGATTTCTCCTTCCATGATATATTCACGCACACTGGAATGTGCGACATAAATGAACACCTTGTTGCAAGAAATTAGATGGCAGAACTTTTTGAGTCCCTTCACTATTGCAAAGGCCTATCTTTCGACAAAATTATAATTTGTCTCATATTCCTTCAGGGTCCGGGAGTAGAATGCCATTGGATGTCCCCCTTTCTTTCATCGTCCTTTTGGGTTAGGACAGTAGTGATACTGGACTTGCTACTAAATGAATACATTACAAAATCCTTAGATAGATCCAGATTAACTAGTACCGGAGCTGTGGAAATAGCTTCCTTGACTTTTTCAAAGGCTTCTCGAGCTTCGGTCGTCCACTTGAATGCCTAATCCTTCTTAATCATCATGGTGATTAGCTTAATTATTCCAACAAAGTCAGAAATAAACTTGCTAATAAAATTTACCTTGCCCAGGAAGGACTGAAAACCTTTCTTATTCACCAGAAGGGGAAATTCCTTGATAGTTTTTACTTGTTTGGGGTTGATTGAAATTCCTTCCTTAGACACCACATGTCTTAATAGCTTGCCTTGTGGTACTTTGAATACACATTTTTTTGGATTTAGGGAGACCTCAAACTCTTGACACTTTTGAAAAACTATTTCTAAGTGGCCAAAATGATCATCCTTAGATTTAGAAAACATAGTAAGATCATCTAAGTAAATTAGAATAAACTTATTGATTTGTTCGCTGAACGTGATGTCCATCACCCGCTAGAATTTTGCCCCTGCATTGGATAAACCAAAAGGAATTTTAGCATATGCAAATGTTCCTCAATTTGTGGTGAACATAGTCTTGTGCCGATCCTCTTCCTTAACTCAAATTTTATTGTAGCTAGAGAAACCATCTAGCAGAGAAAACATTTCCGATCCTGCAACTGTTTATATGATTGACTCCATTGAAGGCAGGGGATAATGGTCCTTCATGGATGCTCTGTTTAGGTCTTGGAAGTCCACACACCAATAGATATCTCCATTCTTCTTTTGGACTAGGACCAAATTGGATACCTAAGTACTATGCTTGATTGGGAAGACAATGCGCGACTCAATGAGCTTAGTTAACTCTTGCGCCATTAGTGCTTCAATTTTAGGGTTTACTGGCCTCTATTTTTGTCATACTGGTTTTTCACCTTTAGTTAGTTTGATCATGTGCTGAATGATATCATGATCATACCCCTCTAGATCATCATAGGACCAAGCCACTACTCCATATTTTTCACAGAAACTGACAAGTCTTTCTTTATCATGGTGCTAGACATTTTTCCCGACTCGAAGATTCCTGCCATTTATGACCCGAAGGTTCACATAATCACTTGTGTCTACCATGACCTTCCATTTATCATTTTAGACATCATCACAATCAATTTTTTTTTTGAGAGTAAGCAATCCTTTCGAAAGCTTGTTAGATTTGAGCTACATAATTTGTCCTTCATAAGCTTCGACAATCCTTGGTTGAAGCTGATTGACAAATTCCCCTGACTGTTGGATGAACGAGGTGATGTGTTCATCACTTTAAAAAACTTTCCAACTCTGATCATTGTCGGGAATTGTCAGTCGAACCAGTACTCATACTGAATGTTCATTATCTATAAGGTCAAAGGTAGGATCAAATTGAGCACCAATCACGGCCATGCGATCTGCATTGCTATTTTGTCCTCAGGGAATAGTCTAGATGTTGAAAGCTTCAAAACCATCTCAGGTCCCAGACTCGGTGCCGATAGGATCTCATCCAGAAATTCCTTGCCGTAGAAACTCCTTAGACTTGGTTGACTACCAGTTCAGAATCTTCAAACACCATTAATTGCTTAATGCCCATTCATTTTGCAAGGCTTAAACCTTGAACTAATCCTTCATATTCAACCTCATTGTTTGAGCAAGTGAAATGAAAATAGAAATAACTTAGCAATTTTTCATCTTGTGGAGATATTAGACATATCCCCACTCTAGTACCTACTTTACTTCTTGCTCCATCAAAGTACAACGCCCATAGCTCTCTTGCTTGGCTACCTTCAAAATCTTTGGAAACCTTTGGGAATACTTGGTCATCATCATAAATTATATAGGTGCCCAATCCTGTAGCATGATAATTT